>OMOV01082294.1:8778-23337 GCA_900312565.1 Beryx splendens | reverse complement strand
CGCACGCACGCACGCACGCACGCACGCACGCACACACACACACACGCACACACACACACACACACACGCTGCCAGTCTGCCACTAATTGCCATTAATTCCTATATAACACATTAGGGGTGCATGTTATCTACGCTGAGCTGTTTGTTCTTTTGTGAGGGGGAGCGGGCTGAGGTTGTCTATTTACACCAGTGACAAAACAAACCAATTAAGCCTATATTTGCACACTTTGAAAGATGCTGCAAAAACATTCACAGCTTGTAAGAGTGGCAGTTATGTTCTGGTACCACATTCGTTCTTCAATGTTGTTTCGACTATGAGGTACAAAGAATGATCCTTTACAGAAAGAAAGCAAGAATCACTCTCACACACACACAAGCAATCCATTAATATATTATTATCCATTAAATAAATGTATTAAATAAAAAATGTATCCATTATGATTAACATTCATTACCAAATAAGGACACAGACAACCATTTACCCTTTAACCTCCATTCATACAGCCAGCAGTACTATTGCAGTACGTCATGAGGGATCATTATTCTCAGACATGCACGCATGACTAATGTTCAGACTTTCACCGGTGAGATCACAGGGTTCCCACTGCAATTTAACCGCCCATACGTAAGACATGCATCCGTCTGTCTTGACTTAGTTTATTAGTCTTTCTTTCTACTATTTTTCTTACTCTTCTGCCTGCATCAGCTCTATACTCAGAGGCAAGCCGGTTCTCTGCCTAGTTCTGTTTTTGTTTTTTTAATCAGGATTGTTCTGTTCCATTGCATCCTTCAAGCCTTGACACTGGAAAGGTGGCTTGCATAAAATTTACATAAAACCAGCAAGCCAGATCACCTGCAGGTGTAAATTGGGGACTGAGTGAAACAAAAGCAACAAATTACTTTTAAAACATGCAAATCTTATACATAAAATGATAGAAAGAAAAAATTTCAAAGGAGAACATTTTATTTTCAAATAAAATCCAAATTTGTATTTTTCTCTCTCATTCACACCCACACATACACTCAAATATTCAAGCATTGCCAATACTGTGCATCACACACAACATATATAATGCTCATAGTCCTCTGCAGGCTTCATGATCCCAGCCATCACAGAGGAAGCATTTGACCCATCGCTCACCAGAGAGAGATGATGCCAAGTCCTCATGGCACACGAGACAGGAACAGCTATCCTGGGTGGCTGGTGAGTGATGATTCCATCTGTTTTTTGGTGAAGTCTCCTTTTTTGCTTTTGGATTTGATTTTTTCTTTCCTTCTGCCTCTTCCTCTCGGGACCTCTTGACAGGTGTGTAAGTCAGAATGGCACTCACCCTCCTGTTCCTCCTGGAGAGCACTGTGGCGACAGGAGGCCCTTCCTGTGACGAAGCTTGGGGCTAAAGATGCTGTCATTGTACAGGCGGATGCCAGGCAGATCGTAGATGGTGACTGTCTCGCCTGGATGGTTTATCATCCAGTTGTCCACGAGTCTTACCATCTTCTTCTTGAAGGATCCAAACAGAGAGCAGTGCAGCGGAAAGGTGAGGAGAACGACTCCATTCCCTCTGCAAAATCAGATGATAGGAAAAGACACATGGGAGCTGTGGTTGTCGAGGGCGAGGAGGACCTTTGACTCCACAGATGGCCTGGTGTGCTTTAGACTCCTCCTGCATCCACTTGGAGCTATAAGCTTTCCCAACACGCCTGTTGGGCCACCATGGATGAAATGGGCCTAATAGGAGTAGGACACTGTTCCAGGCAATGAAGCAGTGAGGGCATTGACAGCAAGCATCATGATCTCATAAAAAGTTGTGAAATGAGCACAAACTCTGAAATGCAGATTTACATGCTGTGGACATGAACATTATGTTCCTCTTCCACAAATTGGATTCTGTGACAATAACATGAGTTGGATTCTGTGGCAACAGCACAAATTGGACCGCATTTTTAGCTAAAGGTTGGCTAACCTTTTAGGCAAGTAAATCATCTTTCATTAAGGTAAGGTTATGGGCAAGTTTTGGCAAGTAAAACACCTTTGGTAAAGGTTTGGGGTAAGGGTATAGTTAGGTGTGATGGCCCCAGCTCCCTCTGGCAGTGCCTGTGTTGTCTGTGTGTATGCGTCTTTGTGTATTTCAGGTTCCTGTTGGGGTAGAGCTGGAAGCTTGTCAGTCAAATTAGGAACACCTGTCCAGCACTGTTGGGGGTATAAATAACGATCTACCCCAGGTGCCATTGGGGCTCTCCTTCCCCCTTGTTCTGTTTCTTTGGCATTTCTGCTTTTTCTTTTTTTAACAGAATTTTATTGGTTTTCAGCAGTTTGCCATCATATCAATAACACACAGATAGAAACAAAATAATAAGAAATAAAACAGTGCCATCCATCCATTCTCAACAGAGAAATCTCCCAGCTGACCGCCCCCCTCCCTCACCTTGACATTACACACAGACGCTTTCCTCCATGTTGCCCTGCGTATTACAGACACATTATTGATTAGTGTTGCCATATATAATAGTCACATCAACTTTAACATTTCACAACAGTACACAGTGATACAAGAAGTAGAAATAAGTGGAGTTAAAACATTAAAACATAGCAGTATTTAAGCAATGAGATTGAAGAGAAAAACACTACGAGTTTATTCTCACTAACTTTCTATGATAAGGAGTATTAGCCCCTCAGCACTAACCGAGTCAATTCCCCAGGTAAGCAAAGGAGGCCACATTTCAGTAAAGGGCCTCTCATTACCCTTCAGAACTGCACTAAGTCTTTTGTGAGGGAGGACCCTGAATATTTCTCTGTACCACACTGTGGCAGTAGGTGGCTTATCCTTGACCCAGTTAATCAAAATACATTTTCTGGCCAATAATAGTAATTTGTCACATAGTTTGAACTGTAAATGGGTTAGAGTCACCTCCTTCGAGGGAAGGCCAAGAATGAAAAGGCCTGGATCTCTCTGAACCTTTACCCAAAAGACGCCACTCAGTTCTTGAGAAATTATACCCCAAAGTCTTTTAATCAATTTACATTGCCAAAAGTAATGGTAATATGTTCCAATCTCTCTTTGACACTGATTACACAGGGGCGTTTCCGTGTTCTTGTCATTCATTTTTTTGCTCACGCAGCATGCACACTACATTCTCCACACATCCACTCACTACGCCACTGACACTACTGACTGTCATACTCCATTGAATTGTTTTGTTAAATTCTTTTTGGTTAAATAAACAATTGTACTTATTTTTGGCTAAATACATGTGTGTCTCCGCTTTGTTCTGGCCATTTGAGCCACGGGCATAACAAATTGTGGGCTTGTCTGGCAGCAACTAAAATAACTTGGTTAAGGTTAGGGAAAGGCTTTGGTCGTGATTAGATTTTTTTTTAAATCACTCACGGTAGAATGTCCTTCGCAAAAATTGAAATTGAACCCCAGTCACCGGCAAGTGACATAAGTATCATGTATAGTACATTAATGTTCCTCATGCCATGGTACAACTTGAGTTGATTATGGAACAATAAACAAAACTAGATCACCGTGTTCACCTACCCATTGGTAAAATCCTAGATACGCACAACAGAATGGGCAGACCACGGACAGAACAATAACAGAGCTGGTGTAGCAGCTTAAACTGCCGTGCTGCAACTGGGCCGCAGCAAGTTCAGATACACAAATGGAATGCGTGCTGTGTAGTTCTGGGGCGAGGCTCTCTCCAGGAGAGGGCAGAGCAGGCCGTTCTTCTTGAGGAGGCTCAGGTCCTTCAGTGTGTTCAACAGGCTGCTGCTGCAGATGTTCTACCAGTCTGCAGTAGCCAGTGCGCTCTTCTTTGCTGTGGTGTGCTGGGGAGGCGGCATCAAGGCAGGTGAAGCCAAGAATGCCAGCTCTGTCATGGGACAGGAACTGGACAGGCTGGAGGTAGTGGCAAAGATCAATGTCATGCTAGAGATTCCCTCTCACCCTCTCTACAATGAGCTGAGGCTGATGAGGAGCAGCTTCAGCCACAGGCTCCTCCCCACGGGCTGCAGGAAGGAGTGCCTTTGTGCCTGCAGCCATCGGACTGTTCAATGCCATTAGTGACCCCTGTGCCAGTCAGCCGTGACCAAACCCCCCCACATTGCATGTATTTTATTACCTTCGTGCATTGGTATGCCAGTTTCCGCACCTGTGAGAGAACGCTTTGGTGGAAGCTGACTTTGATAATAGTCATCACAGCCTGGTGAATATGTCTGAAGAGAGACACCAATAGCTGCAATTGGTGTTCAAAGGCCCTGAATGGCAAATCTGAAATACTTTTCTGTGTTTGGGAAAATGGGCACATGAAAATAAGCAATCCACTTAAATCCACACACCAATCTATTGGATGCACTGCTTGAAAGACTTTTGAAGTTTTCATTTTAAATTTGAATTGCTTCAGACATTTGTTTCAGATCAATGGCTTGGAGCCCATTCTGGGTTTCAACAACAGAAAAAAAAACATCTTTCAAGCGAAAACAGTATTTCTTCTGGAAAAAAATAACATCTTCAAAGGCAAAACTTTATATCGGCTGGTGGAATGAGTGGGACTCCTCTTTGAAGAGGAATGATGAGAGAGACTGTAAACTTACAGGGTAGAGCAGCAAATTGCTTTGAGTGACCCCATTACCACCCCTGGTTGATCAGAGATAGCACCCTGCTGGACCTCCACCTCTTTTGCACTGCCTCCCCAGAAGAAGGGATAGGGGAGGAGCACCCTCCTGTGGAGAGAGCAGGGAGAGCTCTTCTCCACTGAGAGGCAGGCTTATTTTAGGGGTTGTGTGATTGGGAGAGGAGATAGAGTATGTCTGTTTATTGTTATCCTTTGAGATGTCATAGAGACAAGAAATATGGCACAAACTTTTTTTTTTTGTATTGCACAACAAGGAGAATTTACCAGTAAGTCTCTGTTTGCGACACACTGAGACACTGATACACAGTCAGGTAGACAGTTTCTTAGTGTGAACATAATGAAATATTTTCACCTCATGGTGTTATGGTTAGGAGAAACTAAGGTGGGGTAGGACCCAAATGCAAAACCGGCAGGGAGAGGAGACTTAACTGAAATAGGGTTTTAAATCCAAAAGCAAAGGCAAAAACAAACAGTCCAGGGCAGACAGGCAGGAAGACAAGACTTACGGAACACAGGGATCACCGGTAACATGTATAATGAACTGACAAAGACTAACTGAAAACCAAGAACATATATACAGACAGAAAACTAATCACACATGAGGAACAGCTGAGTGGCAGGGGAGAGTCCAGGAGCCGATAGGCTGAAAGCAGGCAGGTAATAGGGGAACACGGAAACATGACTAAAGAGCTGATGAGTGACAGGTGTGTGTGAGCTGAGGGCGGGAAAGTCCGAGATCTGAAGGCTGGCAGAACAGTGGAGTGGAAAAATCCAGAAACACAAGGACAGACAGGGACAAACAGGGACAGATCATGACACATGGGTTTTGTCCACTATGCAAATGGACAAATGAGACTAAGGTAAAAGTTGAATAACTACTTTCCTGTTGCTGCTTAAATGTCTGACTGTTTGTTTTCTTTGGTCCAAACCACAGTGGAAAGACCTGACGATGATATGAGGAGGAGAAAAAGAAATGAAGAAATAGTTGAGCATCTGTTGATACTTCCCCTCTGTTCAATTTGTTGTGCTAGTCTAAGCATGAGTAATAGCTGGCTATCAGATGTCAACATCCGCCTCCTTAAAGTTCCCTATATTATCCGAGACCCCTATTTTCAGGCGATCTCAGTGTGCTTATTTGGTGCACAAGCAAGTTTGAGTGACATTGTTCTCACTTGTACAAATGGACCAAACTAAAGAAGTAAACATTCCAGAGTTGAATATAACTGCTCCAAACATGCTTGGTGTGAAAGTGTCCTAAGAGACAGATCCCATGGGCTCTCTGGCTGGGGGGACATAATGTAGCCCAGTGGTTTAGGGCAGGCCCCAGGCAGCCACTCTTGGCTGGAGTGGCTATAGGCCCTATGTATTCAGTGTGGCTTGCAGGTAGGCTTGCTGGGCTGAGCTGGCTGATTGAGACAGGTGGCTACCTTCCCATTCATGTGTCTCTTTGCAATGATCTTGCCACAGGCGGTGGCTTCAGGACTTCACTCTGTTTCATCTGGTTCTTAAATCTGTCTTGGAGTTTATACCGAGCCTAGTCATAAAATGCACTTGGCTTCATGGCACTGAAGAGGGTTTGAGATTGATGAGGGTTTTGTAAAGTGTATTAGTCATGAGTGCAGTGGCTCACCACAATCTAGCTAAATCAAACGTATTCCTCGATTGCCTACCCGACATAACAAGGCACAGGATAATAGTGGTTATCAACCTGGGTTCTACAGGAAGCATTATGGAAATAATCAAAGTGTTAAGACTATTCTATGGTGTTTCATACCAAGAGTTGTAGCACGTTTGCAGGCAGTGTATTCAATTGAAACTTGAGAGCAAAATACACAACTTACTCCTAAACCTAAGAGTACTCCAATAGCTGATCTTGCTGCATAAAGATTTTTTTTCACAATCTCCACCCACACCAGCCTCTATAAGAAGAAATGTAGGTCAGAGGAGTGTGCAATTCATTGGCACCACATTTAAGGAAAGCAGAAATTAACCAATTTCTATTAACCATGGTTTAAAGTGTTTTATAACCCTAGAAGCTACAGTATTTATGTCTGTGATTCTATGCTCTTTCGATGCTGCCTTGTGTTTGCATGAGATGGCAGCTGTGAACATCCCAACCTTGTATGAAAACCCCAAAAAGAGCTTTAAATTGGCAGTGTGGTAGCATTTTGACTACATTTAAAATGAACAGGGGGTTTGTGAAGAAGATTGATATCCATTCTGCAAAACACGCAGACAAAAAGTGTCTGCCAAAAGGTCAAACACATCTACCTCGCCACAGCATCTTAGAGATCACCATCCATCCTTGCAAGTCAGGGTAATAATCTCCAAACTGTCATTTTTAGCCGAGGTATTTGAAAGAAAATTGTCTCCTCGGGTAATATCTTTCATGAATACTAACAACATTTTTGAAATATTGCAGTCAGGATTTAGATCCCTCTGTAGCAGCGACGTCTCTGCTGATGGTTAGTAATGACCTCCTCCTTGTTGCTGATAGAGGCGACTGTTCCATCCTGATTTTCTGTGATTTTATCGCAGCCTTTGACACGGTTGATCACAACATATTGCTTGATCGGCTGGGCTCACTGACTCAGCTTTGAATGGGTTTAAATCTTACCTTCTGAATAGGACATTCCTCATTGTGTCTGCGCCAACGATTACTTAACATACGATACGATAGGATACGATAAAGTGTGAGCATGTGCGCCAGACAGTGAAAAAAAGTTCCACAAAAATAAAATAAAAACCTCAACGAACGAAACAGCCAAATGTAAGAAGTTAAATCAAATATTGGAGAAGGGGGTAGTTGTCGAGGAGAAACCACGAAGAATGAAACAGGGGAAATGACACACAAGACACACAGACCACGCTAAACACAGAACAAGCAGAGAGAGAACATGAACATGAAGGCCAGCTGGAGCAGTACTAAAAGCAGCGAGAAGATGCCCAAGGCTCCTACTTTTTAAATGTAGCTCCTGCTTGTTCTGACTAGTCTAGGTATTGATATTAGCAAATATGTTAATAATGTAACAGACGGAGCTGCTAATATGCAAGGAAGATGCAATAGTTTTTCAGCATTGCGCTCATTGTTTTCTGATAACAAAACCAAGTGCATGTTTGGTGCTGTGCACACTTATTGAATTTAGTACTGGCCCAAACTATATCAAACTACAACTACATCTAAAAGCAAGAGCTTGGTTGTCTTATAAACACCACAACACTATCAAATACCTCACTGGTGTTACACCTCAGGGTGTGATTCATTACATATCAAAAGGATGGAGTGGGAGGGCGTCCGACAAATACATCACAGAAAACAGTGACTTCTTTAGTAAGCTACTTCCTGGAGATGCAGTGCTAGCGGACAGAGGTTTTAATATTTCAGATCGTTTCGGATCAGTCATGGCCCATTTTCTGATACCTGTGGTTATCAAAGGAACGAAGCAACTGTCTGGGGTGAAGGTAGAGAACACACGCACAGAAAGCGGCAGATTCCACAACACGTGTTGAGCGGGTCATTAGAAGTATTTTGCAGAAATATACTTTGCTGGACCAGTCGACGTCCTTGTGGCTCCTGAGAGACCTCCCTAAAATAGACAAAATGTCTGACTAAAAGTCACGTTAGTCATAAAACCACGGTGTGATTCACAAACTGATTTATTAGTTGTGCTGTTGATATAAAATATAGGCCTACTACTGTATATATGAACATACTATATAGAGACTGTGATTTCTTAAAAAAAATACGTAATGTAAAGTTATATTTTTGCATATTTATGCATATTGTAAGATTCATTTAACTGTAATGTTGGTGCATACACACAATATCGTAGAGGTCGAATGATGCCGAAGTTGCAGACCACTAACTTTATGCTAAGTTGTTACAGCTCCAGTTCTAATGCCCTGTCTTTAGATATTTCCCCCCGCTTGGCTCACTCTCACATTGGACAATGTCTGTCCTCTAACAAAATGGGAGCATTTAATCTCAACACAGCCAATAACGACACAAAAATCACAATGTGTCCTGGACTAGCACCGATAAATGGGAGCTGCTCACTGATAAAAAGACACATTTATTAGGTAAAAGTTATAATGAGAACAGGCAATCATCCTCTGGTACTGGTTGAGTGCACATCTTTTATTCTTGCAACCCCATACAATAGCTGTTGAAATTAATTTGATCGCTTCAGGGAAGCAGATTGATTTGACAAGGCTCTAGCTTGCTCATTGACTGAACCCTCGTTCCTCATCAGGGAAAGACAACCATGTGCCATGGAGTGCCGAGAAGTTTCACTCCACCCAAAGATTACACTCGGTGACTGGTCCCTCCTCTCTTGTTGAAGGTGTGCTTATCAGTGAAATCATCTGCTGTAGTGTTGGAATGAAAATATGCAGCGGCTCTGCACTCCGAGGCATGTGGTTGCCTGTTCCTGCTCTGCAGTTCTGGGAAGCCTATAGGGGGGAGTTGCCAGTTGATGCTTTCAGTATGAATCAGCATGGGATTGCAGTCAGGATGGTCGGCTTTGACTCATACAGTACATGTTGTGGTTGGCAAAGAACCTGGATATCTCATACTGATAAGGTGACTTTGTCTCAGAGTTGTTGTTTTTTTAGTCTTGATCTTGGCTAGGCTTCATCGATCATATGGTCCAGTGACTTCTTGGATTTGGATTTGGAAGTCGACAGTAGCAATGGGCAAGTATTCCACTTTCTGCATGGGGGTCTGGCAAATTCCACTAGTCCTTCTCCTCAGTCACAGTTCTTGCATATTTGATTGGGACAGTAGCCTCAGTGTAAAAAATACAACTGCTGGGGTGCCCCGGTGGATCACACACCGGTACAGCGCATACCATGTAAGGCTCAGTCCTTCCCACAGCGACCTGGGTTTGAATCCGGCCCTCCCCTCCCTCTCTCTCCCATACCTTCCTGTCTCTCTCTCTCTACTTTCGCCTATCAAATAAAGGCAAAAATGCCCCCAAGATCATCTTATAAATAAAAACAATACAGCTGCTGTGTGTGCATTCTTCTCCCAATAACATAGCCATATAATCACATTGAGTAGCCAATAAAGACTTTTTTGCCATGCATGATCTAAGGACAAGTTGGAGTTGCCCCTGGTCTCTGTTAGTGCAACACCTATAAAAGAGAGTAATATTGTCAACACCTACAATGGGAAACTGCATCTTGGAGCACCTCATGAAGGTGCTCAGCTCTGTACCACACTCTGCTTGTACCTGGACACCCTAGTGCATGCTTTGGACTTTTCCCACGGCAAGTAAATGCATGAGAGCTACCGACCTGCAACTCAAACCTAAAAAGTGCCACCTACTGCACAGTGAGGCATGCTTCCTTGGGGACGTTGTTGTGACAATTTCCGAGGCCTAATGTCATAGGCGCATAACCCCTGCACCACGGTCATGAAGAAGGCTTTGCAATTTTCCTGAGACTTGTGTGATGCAGCCCTCTGGATATTTTGTCAGGCTTTTGTGGAGGATCTGGTCCTATAGCCTTGTCCATCCTTGACCTGCCTTTCATCCTATACACTGATGCCAGCGATGTTGGAGTAGGGTCAGTTCTCTCCCACCATAGAAAGGAGGAGCATCTGGAGGCATATTTCAAGTTGGCCACTGAGCGGAACAACACTGTCTGACCTCATGTGAGCTCATGGCGGTGGTGCTTGCGGTCTGTCACCTCTCTCTAACTCTCCTGCCACCTTTCAGGATGCTAAAAGATTGATCTTATATTCAATAATGTAGTCATTTATCATATCCAACCAAAAAATCATGTGCAATTGATAAATTCCTCCTCAAGATTTGTATCGGAGGAGATACAAAATCATCTCAAGCTTAGCTTTGAGTATATGCAAATGATTCTGAGGCAGAATGAGTACACACTTGGGAAGGAAAACAAAAAACTTGTGCTCCTTTTATAGAACTTCATGATTGGAATATAACATTTTAGCAGATAATATCCCTGTCACTTCCAATTTTCATACCTCAATGCTGCAGGGATTGAATGAATCAGATCACTTGTGGAGGAGTGAAATGGTTTGCAGCACAGATAGCCTGTGCTATTCTGAAGCCATAAAGCTGCAGGTAGCTGGCAAGCCTGCCTCAACTCTCTGAAACCACAACATCCTCCAGCTTATCCTCTCATCCAGCAGCAGTGGCTCCATCACTGGAAAGCATAGCAAGGGTATTTAATGACATGTCAAAACACAGGTCAGACACAGTTGGGGAGTAACATGCACAGAATCAATACCTTGTACAATGACTAACAGCTACAGTACAAAGCTTCCGCATTATCAAACCTCACGAGATGGAGGTCGCGCACTGTGGCACAAACAAACCTTGATGTGTTAAGGTTTGGTAATGTGGAAGTAAATACAATTCAGAAAGACTCGATTTTCATTAAATAATGCATCGAATTTCGTTTTTTTTTCTCACACAGAGCAATTACATGGTGTCAATTGGATTATGCTGTAACAAGCTGATTGTGATTTCTGGAACTCTACAGATCGGTCCTCAAAGACTTCAGTTGTTTTGGAGAAAGCTGCTACAGAGCTGTGCTGGGAACCTCCGGGAGTGTTATATGTTATATGGACTAACACACTTCACCAGAGTTTCAACTGGCATGGGGGTGAGTAGATAATGACTGAATTTAAATTTTTGGGTGAACTATTACTTTAACAGATTTAAAATTTCTGTGTTGCGTGTCTGTCTCTGTTATGGGTTTTAAGACAATAAGTCAATAAGTGAATATAGTGTGTACATGCAAGCCTTATGTCAACTTTGAATTGGCCTATATGTAATTAAAGAAATATTTTCTTTAAAACTTTCAGTTTTGGATATAGGTATATTATGGTGCTTTTCCATTGTAATCCTCGCAATGTGACCTAAAGAATATTGAGATAAGAATGTCACCGCTGACCAGCATCTCAAAATACAAAAGTAGCCCTGTTTGAAATGAAAACACAACAGTATTTGAGACTGTGTAGCAGTACTGCGTGACAAAAGATAAAAATCATTTTCACTAATAATGGGTAGGATCCAGATTCATAGCAAATATATTGCGCCTTGGGTCATTTGTTGTTGGACTGCTGACCTCAACAAAACAGATGGAAAAGGTGCCCTTTTTGTTGACTTGAGCCCCTGACCTTCTGAAACGTCTGTGCGCGGCCATGCTGAAAGCTCAGGGGTGAGATGTGCCTTCAAGGCTGCAGTGTCAAACGTGGGGGCCAAGAAAGGCAGAAGTGATTGTGATACAAGGAGATGTGCTGGGAAGACTCTCTGATGTCGAGGTCTTGAAGATGTTTATCCTGAAATTGCGTAATGAAAGATATGAGCAACGCAAGTTCAGTCAGGAAACTGTAGCTGGCTTCAGCTGACTGGACTGACTCAGCAGCATGCCTGTACAAGTGAACCAATCAACATGATCAACTGTCATTTGTTCACCCATTAACTCCCCGGCTCCGCCTGCTTAGACCTGTTTTTAGGTACTATATGGGGGGTTAATGTACTCCATGACTAACTCATGCATATGCAGCAGCGAGCTGTAAAAGTAGTAGGTAGATATAATAATAATAATAATAATAATAATAATAATAATAATAATAATAATAATAATAAACAACTTTATTTATAGAGCACTTTTCATACAAACGATGCAGTTCAAAGTGCTTTACATAAAAAAATAAATACAAAATGCTTTTTCTTTGCTAGGTTGGCTATCATGGTTATCAGCATTTGTAACAATATCTGCTGTAATGGAGGAAACTCTGTTTGTAAGAAATATTGCAAATTCCTCACATTTTGAGGGAGATGCTTGACCGAGGAAGTAACAGACTGAGGCAGGATTCAACAGTTAGTTTACAGCTGTAAACAGTGTTCTCGACCTGCCGCCATTCTCTGTTATCACCCTGGAGAAATAGGCTCTTCTTGCGGGGTCACAACTCTTGACACAACTCAGTATTTCGCCTTTGGAATAATAACTGAAATAATGTGTGAGTGAGCATGTGAATGTAGCCAGTGGGACACAAAGGGAAGATAGCACAGGGTTAGGGATCTAATATCTACTCTCTCCATCCAATCCTTGATATTTCCTAATAAACGAAAAATGAAAAATTAGTATTTGTGGTATAGTTACTCATATGTCATTTTGTAAAGAGTTGACTGTATTATATAACACATTAATATAATTTGAAAGGAAAATCAATCAAAGTTCATGTAACGTCTGTAGAGAAACTTTCATTAACCAATAATGTGCCCACATCTCGTAAATGATGCCACACAGTGCATTAACGGACCGGGGGAAAGACGTGCTGAATGAAGTAAAATTTCCATGTGCTATAAACAATTGCAAGTAAATAATGAATCCTTATTTCCTCCAGCACCAAGTGAAATTTAGTCTCAAGTGCCTTTTCTCACCCCTATCAATTTTACTGAGGGAAATGTTCTCTCTCCATTCAATCCCATGACATTTATTTAGTCAAATAAAATGAGATAAAATCAAGGGCTTTTGAGGTTTTGGGAGAACAAAGCAAGGCTTTAAAGCATCCTTGTGACTGGAGACACTGCTACAGATACTCTGGAGACACAAATACACTTTTAGCATACTCAGTTGATTTCAATGAACTTGGAAGGGAAGGGAGCAGAACATTATTTTTCATGAATGCTCAAATCTGACTTTCAGTGCTCACTGTTAAATTGATATTTATAATTTGCAACAGTATACTCAGTATTCATATTAGGTACACCTAGCCAGTACCAGGACTCTTTCATTTTCACCTTCAGACCAGCCTGAATTTATGTATTTGGATCCAAAATGGAGCTGAAATGTTTCACATATTGGTTCATGCTAACTCCATAGCATCACTCAGTTTCTGCAGATTTTTTGGCAGCACATTCATGTTGTGTGAACATCCTGTTCCACCTCACCCCAAAGCTGCTCTGCTAGTTTGCGATCTGGGAACTGGAACCGCCCTGAGACAATCTTGCTGGAAAATTCATTTGAAAAAGGGTAGACTGGGGGCGTCCTGGTGGCACAGTGGCTGTACTGTAACCGCGATTCGCGGCCTAGATTCGAATCCGGCCCAGGACCTTTGTCGCATGTCATCCTGTCCTTTCTCTCTTAAACTTTCCTGTCTATCTCTACTGTAAAAACTATCACCATAATAAAGGCAAAAAGCTCAAAAAATAGAAAAAGGGCAGACTGTGGCCATAATGCACCTGGTCAGCAACAATGTGTACACACTGCACACTGTGGCATTCAAATGATGCTCATTGGTACTAAGGAGTAATGTGTGCCACAAAAACATTCCCAACCCCATTACACACCACCAGCAGGCTGTACTGTTGACACCAGGCAGGATGGATCCATGGATTCATGTTGTTTATGCCAAGTTCTCACCCTGCCATCAGGATTCGTTGGACCAGGTGGCATATTTCCACTCTTCAGTCATCTATTTTTGGTGATGACACTTAAACTGCATCTCCGTGTTGTTAGCTGACAGGACTGGTCTTCTGCTGCTGTAGCCCATCGGCTTCAAGGCTTGACAAGTCGTGTGTTCTGAGATGCCCGTTCTGCACATCGCAGTTCTAAGATCTTATTTCCATACTTCCTGTTACCTTGAACAAGCCATGCCATTCTCCTCCAAGCTCTCTCATAAATGATGCATTTTCTTTTGTCTTTTTTTTTTAATGTAATCACCACAACATCAAACATAGATACATGAAATAGAAAAACGAAGACATAAAACATAGATGTAAAGATATATGGGATAACAAAAAAAGGCCAACATGGATATACAATCTAGATATGCAATAATACGATAATCAAACAAGAGCAAGGGGGGGGGGGGGGGGGGGGTGCCTCCTGTGGGGGGGTTACTGAAAACGGGGTAAAAAAAAAGGGTGGGAGAAT
>OMOV01082253.1:9201-20938 GCA_900312565.1 Beryx splendens | reverse complement strand
CACACACACACACACACACACACAAACAAAGAGCATCGACAGACTGCCAATCAGGACCCCAAATAGGACAGCAGCAAAGTCAGGACAGGGATAGTGCTAATGAGAGGTACTTTTATCTTTGCTGTTGCTTTGCCAAAGGTGCTACGTAGCATTTTGTGTTTCTCAAAATTAAAACTAAATTTCCATAAACCCCGTTGCTTCCTGTTGCAAAATGTTGCTACCTGACCCACATCCCCTTACATGATGTCACTCCGAACAAGGATAAGATCCATTATCAGCCTGTTATCAGCCCATTATCAGCCCGTGGTAACAGTCAGTATACAATCTGATGAGATGATAAGCTAACGTGAAGTGGAAACCATGCAGCTGGAATAGTGGAACTGGAATAAAGTTGTGTATTGCAAAGTAAAAAGAATTACTGTTGTGTGCTGTAAAACAATCCAGGAGATTTCCTGCAAAATCTGACTCAGTGCGACACAACGCAGTGTAGTCTGCCTTCTCAGTGATGGTATCATTTGTTTACTGTAATTATACTAATGTGGTAATGATACCAAATTAATGTGGTAATGATTTATTGATGTGCTACACATAGCTCATTTAAAATGACACATCCTAAAATACCTTTACAATGAAGAACAATCCGTGACAAAAACATGAAACATATTACTCCCCTTTAGCGATACAATGCCTGGGCCTGTTTGAAGAAACCCCCCACCCCCAAAAAAAACCAAGGTGATTTTTGAGAGGAACTCACATTACATTTATGATAGCATGATTGGATCTGTATGATACCATACTACCGTACACTGTACTGTTCTAGCTAGAACCAACTGTGTCTGAAGAACCCGTTTTTGGAAGAAATAGTTCTTCACAGATCCTTCTGAGGCTGAGGGAACGCTAGCTGGACAGCAAGTTCAGTCTCATTGCTTTGTTAGCTTTAATTTGAAAGAGCGCTGTATCAGACATTATTCCATAATCTGAGAACAATGGCAATTACTGAGGAACATTTGTATATTATCGTGTGTATAAATTGCTCTCATACAGAGCAACATAGTTCATTTTTATGGGACATTTAATCTAGCGGTTATTTAACCTGAACCATAATGGTGATAATGCTGTGCTTTAGCCAACTCAGCAACACAGACACACTATGCTTACATAACTTCAACAGGGACAAGGGGCAGCATATGAGCCGCAAAAGCTTCCTTAAATAGACAGTTATTCAATGTGTTCCTCAGCCTTGTGTTAAACAAGCAGTTTTATCCATAATCAAAGAAAAAACATTTTTGGATTTGATCCTGGTTTTAGATCACAGAGCTACTACCATGTGCTGCTGGACATAATATTCTATCTCATCATCTCGCCTGAGTATTAAAATATCCAAGACGTATTTGTACAAAACAGAGATCCATAAGAAAAACACTTTTATATCACGTCATGCCAGAGGGATCAGAAGCCCTGCAGCTCATGTGGAATTGAAAGCTGTGACTCACAGCACACGGGTCAAAACAGAGTAGAAGACATATTACAGTAACAACCTGCCGGATGAATTACAGCACGGAAGAGTGGCACTTTGGTCCGCATATCTCTTCCTCCACCAAGTAGGTGTTCCATGTTACCAGTCAGAAGTCATTTTTGATCACCAGTATGTTTTATACACCGTTACAGACTGAAACTAGAGCTTGGCAAAGCAGGAAATCAAAGAAACCACGCAAACTCAATCTAACATCACTCACAGTTATGTATCGAGAGGAAACTACGTATTTATTTAAGCTATTATTCATTTCTTCTTTCTTTCGTCTATTCTACTCTCACTATACAGTATAATATGCACATCCTTTACTAATGTTTAGACTTTTTCTCGTTATGATTTATATATACAGTAAGAGGGTAGACAGGTTTATCTGATGTATTAAATAGGACTGTGCAAATGTGCAGCCACTAACCATCTTTTTCTCTCCCATCGCTGCAGAGTACATGGAGTCTCCACAGCCTGACGTTCCAAGCTTATGTAGACTCAGTTATGTTGCTGCTTCAGCTGCTGCTGTGCTTATTTATGACAGAATGAGGAGTTTCAGAAGTTTCCAAAAGATCTACGCAGCCGCTCCGACCCAGTTGGCTCATCTTCAGAGATTCTCTTCACCTTCTGTCTTACTGCACACAGAATTCATAATAAAACTGTTTTCTCACATGAAACTGAGTTTGACTATATTGGTAATTGCTGCATAGATATTGTAAAACAAACACATTCCTCCTAAAACCATGAAGGGTCCTGTATGAGGACACGTTGTGGAACCTTATATGGTTGTGGTCTTATTCCAGGCATTACATGAATCTTCCCACTTCCACTATGGATTTGTGAACATGGAGGGAGACACAAAATAGCTTGACACTCTCCTTTTCCTCTGACAGAGTGCATATTGCCGCAGGGCCTTATTAAGAGATGTTTTGGAAAGATGTTTTGGAGAGTACATTTCAATTATTGACAGGCAGGGACTCAGCTAAGCCAAATCAATCCCAGAAATGAAAGTAGGGCTGACTGTGGATAGTCCAAACTGCGTCCAATACATGCACAATCTTAATAACCAACCACACTGAGCCCTGCAGCAGGCACGGTGTGAACTATGTATATCAGCATATTGTTGCTGACTGACTAATTTTACCAACACGTCATGTAGTAGAAGTAGGGTAGTTAATTTACTCTATTAAATTCCGGATTGTATTTTGCTGATGTCCACTCTATCAAACCGGGAAACCAGTATGGCATCCAGGCATTTTTAGTACACTGGTGCCGGAGGAAAGAAATTGCCTGCTACACCATTTTCAATTCAGTGTACGGCAATAGCACGCTGAGGCGTACAGGTACTGCATGCAATTCAGACAGTGCAAGCGAGTCAAAACAGACTAAAACTGTAATTTCCCGACACCACATGTTCTCCATCTCCTCGCAGCCTCGGTCTCCAGGCCCCAGCAGTATAGACGCCCAGTGGCGATGCTAAGTGGGAAAAACATACTATTCAGGTACACATTATATCACAGTTTTTTTTTATGACTTTTTTTTTGCCAGTCATGATGTTAGCCATGTTGACTTTTGCCCTATTCACATAGGACTATATGGTATGTGGGGACCTCATGCAATTAATGAATTACCCCCAAACCACTGCGTGCCATGAAATGATTTCACATAGGATGATGAAATTTGCTGAAATCACTGCTGCTGCAGATACTATTGTATGAGGTCAAGATTTTACAATTCGTCACTTTCTGATTTAGCAAAGAAAAACTTAGTTTGCAGTGAAAAAGCATTTAAACTTTCCTACATTCCACTACTGCCTCCATTTTCCATGACAGCAGGAAGATAGAAATCATGCATCTAGAAGAAGAAATTGTGTGCCAATAACTAATTACAATAACAGAGGTCATCTTCAACAAAATACTGCAGTTAACTTGGACTTATTTGGCATCGGCAGGTAATATTTGTCCTAAGTAAATCGGGCTTGTGCCAATTTTTACACATTTTAGGGTAAAATGCTGAGAGTTAATAACTCTGCATCGATAACAGGCATGAAGAGAGATGGATAGCATCGCCGGTGAGCTCCCTATCCCCCGCCAATCGGAGGCTGGCCTGTGCATCTCTCCCCAGCGGATCATTAGGTGCTCAGCTCAGCATCAGGAAGAGCCCCTCTCCCTCACGCAGTGACTACATGGCAGGATATCTCATTAGATCACACAACAGAACACTAAACAGCGCTCTCCACACTGACGGGCCAATAAGGTGCTCAGTCAAGCAGGCCGTGTGCCACTCAGCTCACATCCCAGATGCGGCCCAACTGTCAGTCCATTAACGGGAGACAGTAGCATGTTCAGTGATTAGGCTGGGTAATGGTGAGTGACTACCTCTGGAGGCTGCGGTTGGTTGGTAGGGCGGTGTCTGAGGAAGTTGACAAGCTCCGCAATGAGGAGTGATCCGGACACGGGCGCGTGTACGCTCCCTCATCAGGACCAGAGTCTCAGTCCTTAATCTCCCACTTCTCACATGTGAAGGTGGTGGTAGGGATTAGAGTGAGAGATGGTGATTCATTTCCTGACTTTTGGCACAGCCACTGTGGATGCTCCGGGGGGACTGCAAAGCCTGTATTATACTGGGGATGCTCACAGAACCCAGCTGCTAATGAAATAAGAGCTCCTCTGAGCTTATGTTCACTGCTGGTGCCAGGAGAGAGAGTTAGCAGGCAGAAATCCAGACTAGGATACCTTTCCCCATATAAATTTGGCCTTTGGGCTTGGAGGCTGTGCTTAAAAGTAATTCTGGTTGGTGTTTTATGTGGTGATTACGTGGTTCTTTGGCCTGAGAGTACAGCTTAAGAACCAGGTGAAACTGGAATGAAGGATTTGGTTCTCTGGTACCAGACATACAAACAAGAGTAAAACACCACTAATGTTGAATGAATTTTATTATTAAAAATGAACTTTGTACTTAAAATAATTCAAGATATTCTGCCCAAGATCACTGTGTGCCCAATTTTAATCGGGAACCCTTCATGTTGAAACAGACTACTGTTGGCATTGCTGAGGAAGATAGACACTGACATTTGTTTGATGTAAAAGAAATTGAAAACGAAACTCATTTTTTTTAATGTTGTCCTTTTTATTATATCCTTTGAAGGGCTCTGTTTAGCAAGACTGATAAAGAAATTGATTTTCTGTCTCATGAAAGATTCACATGGAGGAGTGGCCATTTGAGAATAAAACATTTGTATTTGCAGATTATTTAGTGAGGGATAGCAAATGAGAGAATATTGGCTGTACAAGTAAAATGATTATTTCTAAGTTGCATTTACTTTTCTTTGTGTAATTGTGACTGATGTTATTTCTCTGTAATTGAACATCACAGAAGTTAAACCCTGTGTAGCTGCTGGGCAGACATACTGTGTCAGTCAGGACATTTCCCATCATTGCTTGAGTCAATTAGGGCTCCTGCCAAGCTCTGTTTATTTTGATGTTTATAATATAATATGTCATGTAATTGCAGGTGGGACATACCATTTATGTACCATGAAATGTATCATTCCATTCCATGAATGCATTCATTGCTTCCCTACGTGGATCAGTAAAGTACCATGTTATTATCAATAGAGAATTTCATAAATATTACAGTTGGAAACAGAACAGCACTGAATGGTATAAGGTGCTTAGATGTTGCAGTATCCTGGCCAATATTGCCATATCCCCGTCTTCATAATCAGGTTTCTCAGAATTGGGATATGAGCTTATCCAGGCTACTCTAAATGAAATGTGACGTTTAGATGTGGCAACTCATAATCCCAATACTGCTGTACCCCAAACTATACTGGAACATTAATGTAAATGCATTAACGTGTCATTGTGTAACATGTTGATTATGGATTTCAAAGAAGCATCTCTCATTTACCACAAAGAGTGGGGCTTTTGTACATTGGCTACTATCCACTGCAGGGAATAGCCCTCTAACTCTCTATTCACTCTCTCAGGGACTTCCTCACAACAGACCCGTCTTCTCCATTAATGACACGGCAGACTGTGTGCTAGCGATCACGTCACATCATGTCGGGCATAGGAAACACACTCTGATGGTTCAATGAGCCTCCATTAGTTTCGATTACCATCTCCGTCTATAACAGACTTGTGAAGGAGGGTGTATTACACATCAATGTGATATGTCATGTAGGACCACTGGCATCCTTTCACTTTCTATCTGGTTGGCGACATGGTGATGACTAAAGAGAGAGTCAACATTATCACCTCAGTATAATGTCAACAAATTACCAAAGTTATGTGAGACAGCGAGCTGATTGTAGGAGGGTACATCATGTTCCGAAGTTATTCACAACTTAATTATCTTATATAAACGATAATGTTGAGTTATCCTATGTCCAGTTGCCCAATGTTCTATTATTACCCAGTTTCCATTAGGTGATCCATTCATGTTTTTTTTATTATTTTTTTTACAGTATACTGTATCTCGAGTCCAGCTATGAGCAAAACAAGAGAGCTCATCCTCCCTGTACAAACAGACCAGAGGCCTCAATTATAAGTAGTCTATGCACACATGACCAAGTGCAAGCCAAGATTGATCTTAATGCATTAATCAAAATCAACTCAATCTAATCCATATCCTTATCTAAACTATGAACGGTAGAAATGTAAGTTTAATTTATTGCATCTCGGGCTGGGCAATTGGATGAATATATCAGGCTAGAAATGTCCTTGCCAGTGTTTTGCCAATTTAAATTACCTTGATCTTTGGTATTTTAAAATGTAGTCTAGTCTGTTTGGTATTTTAAAATGTATAGTGCAAGGCTCTCACATGGGGAAGCACACACAGGGACAAAAAATATGCTCAAGTTGATTAAAAATGGATTTAGAGCCAGCACAGAAGGTAGCCTAAACACACCAGGCATTTCACAGAGCCTTCCTCAGGGTGGGCTGTTTTCTTCCCTGTGTGTGCTCCTCCATTTGCATGTCCTGTGCTACTAAAAGGACAAACATATCGGTGATATGTGAGATGACGACTGGTTGACAGGAGGATGTACACTGCATCATACCGTATAGTTTGAGGTGTGCCACGGAGGTTCAGATGTTGCTCCTGTCACCTCACAGCAAGAAGGACACAGGTTTGACTCCCGGCCCTTTCTGTGTGGAGTTTGCATGTTCTCCCGGCGTTCGAATGGGTTTCCTCCCACAGTCCAAAGGCATGCAAGTCAGGTGGATTGGAGACTCTAAACTGCCCATAAGGGTGAATGAGAGCGTGAATCATTGTCTGTCTGTGCATGTTAATTCTGGGATGGACTAGGGTGTGTCTATCTTCTGCCCAATGCATGCCCCCATGACCCTGAAAAGGAATAATTGGGTAAAGAATGAATTAATCAATATATTCTCGAAGTAATCACAAAAAGGAATTCAAGATAAAGTCAAAGGGCATTTTTCTAAAAGAGGCCCCGGGTTTTCAATACACTGACTACAGGTCTAATTTGCTCTGATGCCGCACTGTCCAGCCCCGCAGGCCTTCCCCTCCTCCCAGGTCTCGCCTTCTGTTCACCAGTACTGTGTGTTTGCCTGGCGCTCCAGGTGCAACGACGGGCTGCCAACTGCTCCTCCTCCTCTGCTCCTCTCCCCCCTCCATCTCCTACAGTACCTTCCTGTGCTGGATCGAGGCCCAGTGTTCCCAAGCTTAAATAATGTGCATTTCTCTCTTGCATCCCTACCTCAGAAAGAGGGGCCGACTTCTCACCTGGAGACTGAAGAGTCGTTTCAGTCTGCTCCATCCAGGCGTGCGCAGCCCTGTCTGCTGTTTTATTTACCGGCCTCCTTGAATTATTCAGGGCAATTTAGCCGTGTTTCAGTCAGTTGGAGAAAATGACAAGCAATATTATAAGCCAGGCTGGCCCTCGACTTTATGCAAACCTGATGAATAATACACCACAAGAGGAATTAATCTCTTTAAATAAATGTTGGTGTGATTCATTTGGAGCATGCACTGTGGGGCAGAAAAATAAACATGTCTGAGGGTGGCGGTCCTTTGTCTCGCCATGGCGATTGCATCCCAGAGAAGGAGCGTAGCCCGAGGTGCTGCATTTTTTGCTCAATAAGGAAGCAAACATCCCGTCGCAAGACAGCAGCCTGAGCTGCGAGCAGAAGTGTAAAAAATGGGCCTCCTTACTTTTTTATCAGCTAAATTTGTCTCTGTTCATTATGGCTCCTTTATAGCCCGAACTAATTAATATGGCGTAAGGTGTGTGCTCTCGCTGAAGGAGCTCATCATCTTTGGTTCATCAGCTTTATTTTACAGCCTTTAATCCTGACGTCGTTAGAAATGCATGCGTTGGGATTATATGCATAATTCAACCCCGTCCCTTTTATTATACCAGGTAAAAGATGAATTCTTTATTGCATGCCTTCCAGCTTTGAAACGCAAGTCTCCTTCCCAAACAGGTGAAATGTACTGCATGGTCCCATTTCCTTAAAACCTGTCTCCCAGGGAAACTGTTAAAGAGGCAGCACTCTCCATCTGTCACCCAGCGCGAGCAGAGTTGGAGAATTCCTTGGTGGTGATTGCGCCTTGATAAATATGTCATCAGCTGTCCATCCCTTCCTTGCCTGCCATCCAATTTATTTTGCTTCTAATTGATTATTCGCTCTTCCGCACCATGTGAGTTTAATATTACATTTCGGGATTTTGCGGCGCGGTGTGTGAAACCCCTATTCACTCCGCATTAGCTCACAGCTGCGTCTCATCGACAAACTCTCGGATGCGACGCTAACGGAAATGCCGCTGACCTCATTTCCTCACTCCGGTAGTCAAATGCAAAGTTTTACACTTCTGCCGCCACCACCAACACCACCAGTGCCACCCCCGATCACCGCCATCTCATCAGCGCATCACTAAACTCCTGGACCTGTTTCTCTAACTAGCCCAAGCTCACAGCACGACGGAGGGTTCAACAGGACTGCAGTCGGTACAGAGCAAATGCGCTGGCCGCTATAAATAGCCTCCGAGCCAACCTCCAAGCTTTGTGGGTCACCGACTGCTTCATATCGATCTTTAGAAATTACAGGGAATAAAAACACCTTTGCCATGGCGATGTGTGTTTCTGTGCTCAGCGATGAGGTTGACCTTAAACTAACGCCACGTGGATGAAGCCGTGCGGAATGGGACAATAATGTCATCCTCCTTGTCATCCTCCCTGATATAGAGTCTCTCCTTTAGATTGATTTATTCTGCAGTAAAAGCATATTCTCCCTGGGCTGCCCACTAGCAGGCCCCTCTAACTGCTTGGGGATGGCTCCATGGAGTGGCGCTCCCAAGGGTGCGCTGATAGGGGGCTGAAGGCCAGGAGGGAAAAAATTTAACATGTCCAATGAAAGGGCGAGGAGGTAAGACACCAAGCACCTGACCTCCACAATATCATGGCGAATCATAACTCTCCACATAGGTGTAAAGTGCTGAGCTGGCGAAACACAACAAACACACAGTGGCCCTTTGTGTCTGGGAGTAATAGGATAGGCTGCACTGAATATATCATGGTAATCTGAGAACAGAAAGAAATGTGATTGATGCAATCTTCTTAGGGTCCCGCTTCAGGTTGAGAGAGAGGCTCTCTTTGCCATCAAGTGCCGAGATGAGCCTTCCCTCATGCTTCTTTCATTCATTTCTCCTCGTCACGAAAGACAGCCAAACTCCCATGGAGAATTACACGTCCCAGAACCCCAGTTGTTTCCCTTCAGCCCTCCGGTAACATGGGGGAGAGTAAGCGTTTTGTTCCTACTGCTATCACTTTCCTGACTACTGCAGCAGCTGCTGTTCTGGAGCCTGCTGATGGTGGGTGTTTGTGGGAAATTCTTATATGTGATGTGTGCAAGTTTTCAGCACTTAAAGAAAACATAAAAATAGGTATTTGGATGTATTGTAAGCATTTCCATCTGCATTTCTTTAAAGTATCAGCCAGCAGTTTATGCTGCAGCAGTTGATACAAGACAAGACTGAGCCACTTGCTTTTATCAGTTCAAAGTGTTTATCAGAGAACACGAAATGTCTCATGAAATAAGCCCAGTGTTTGAAGGGTTGTGTGATATAATGAGTGGGTGTAATAGCCTTGTGAGTAGACACATCATCAGCGTGGCGGAATAACAGTGATTACTGTGTTTTCGTCTAACGTTGCTGCCAAGGAGCTCTCCTCGCCCCTCTCCTCACCGTGTTGTTTTTCACCGCACCACACACTGCAGATACGTGCACACTGAATGAGACCATCTGCTTCAAAAACCTCTCCTGTTTCTCTCCCTCCTCTCTTTGCAGATATCTTTTATCCCCTTTGCTGAATTAATGCAGCTCCTCTTCCACACAGTGCAGATTGAAGCGGCAGCATCTGCCGGTTGAAGGCTGCTTGGGCAATGGGTTCAAGAGCAAGTGGATACAGGCAGGAGCCACCCGCCAACAGCTAGCTGTCATAAACTGAGCAAACTTTGATTTAAACTTTGGTGCTGAAAAGATATGAATCCTCCAAGTGTTTACCTGAAAAGTGCCAACAAACACCATATGTTATGTAAGCTTATCTTCTCCTCTAAGCTCTGATTGAAGTCGGCCACAATAAAAGCACATTTACTTTTAGACGATAAACTGGCAAATGATGCCACAGTTAAGTGTATGATGCCTGCAGGGATCTTTTTTAAAACAGGAATACAGAGCTCTGCTTTTGGCAGGCACTGCGGGCACTGAGCAAATCCCCCTGGCACAGCTAGAGAAGCCTGCTCGTACTTGGCTGTTGTATTCAAATGAGATATTATTTGCTATGATGGCTACTCAACATCAGTCTCGCCCAAAGGTCACAAGCCAATTCAAGCAAGGACTGTTCAAAGGCTGTTTAGGTTAAGAGGCTGGCTGGAGACGGAGATGGAGCGCACGCTTCTTGGCGACTGCTGATGAAAGAATGACAGAATGGGAATGCTCTCTGACAACAGTCATGCTTCAACACGTAGACACAAGAAAACACATCAGGGCTTGATGGGTTTCATGTTCCTCCTCTATTCTGCACTTTTACTTGAATTCACAACACAGAGTAAGCTATCAATGCATACGGTAATAATAACTGACTTCACAACATATCAAAAATGCACAAGATTTATTGTTGTACTTTGATTTTGAAAGCAAATACAAACATGATGGGAAGGAAGTCACAGGCAGACATTGGTGGAGCATGGAGAAGTTTTGAAGCACATGGGACTCTTCTTAAAACTGAAAAGCCAAGCCAGCCATCCAACACAACCCATGACACGCGTGACTGTCAGAGCAATTTGAATGCCTCCCTTCACTCACAACTCTCTTGTGCCAAAAACGCACTCACTTGATGGCGACAATTTAGGAAAACATGTACCCGCCTATTTGGATTGCCGTCTCCATTTTCCTATTTGATTTGATGTGTACTCATAAATATTCTATAGGACCAATACACCCCAAACCTTTTTTTCCAACAGCAAACACTGTGCATCACGCAAAAGGTGTTTTTTGTACATGAAAAAACACTGTGCAGCTCCAGTCACTGGAGGAGTTTGGCTATAAACTACAGAAGAAATCCCAGAACTGGGCCTCCGATCCATATGGAAATGTACTCTTACAAGGTGTGTATGATGTGCGGAGCAGTGGGGCGTGGGAATCAGAGGAGATTATGAGGGCTGCTTGCCTTATCATCCTGTGTTTACAAAGAGAGAGGGAGTCGTTTTGTATGCTGTCGATTGAAGGGCACCAGAACTGACAGAGCAGATAGACAGCCCAGCACACCACTCAGCGGCCTTGATTTACCCTGAACCGCTGACCAGGAGTCACTGGTAAAGAATAATAATAACTGTAGACATGCTAAAATACCCCTCAGCAGCTAGTGAAGCTATCTGGGGAAAAGGTACTGTTTTCCAATGCAGTGCAATTTTTTTCTACCAGCTCACAAAATCTCAACGCATTTCTAATGTCCAGAAATGATGAATTTGTTAAAACCTGCTTCTGCACCCACATGTACGCCTGCTAACCTTGGATCGAATCTTGCCAAAAGCCTTTTCTCCTCTACCCTGTCTGTCACAGTAAAGAAAAATTGATTCCCCCCCCCCCCCAAAATTTTTCGTCCCCCCCAACTCCGCCACTGGGGTTTTTTTTCCTAGGTTCACTTTTTTTTCCACATTTTTTTTAGCAACCCGGGGGAGGTGCGCCCTTTTT
>OMOV01082184.1:11668-23363 GCA_900312565.1 Beryx splendens | reverse complement strand
GAGGCACGTGCCAGACTCGGCTCTCCTCAGATCGGCAGAGGGGGCGGAGCAGCGACCGGGACCCGCTTAGCTTAGTATAGTCAGGGATATAATTGGATAGCCAAATTGGGAGAAAAGGGTAAAAATTCAACAAAACAAAAAAGAGAAAAAAAAGAAAAAGAACAAGAAAGGTAAGCATGTAGTGGTGATGGTTAGGGTTTCAATGTAGTCAGTGTGTGTGTTTGTTTGTTTGTTTGTTCTGACCTGTCCGTCTATCTCGGACACAAGGCTCATGGGGATCAGGGACTCAGGCTCTGTGGCCTGGCCGGCTTCGTCCAGGAACACGTGGCTGAAATGACCCACTCTGAGGAGAAACACAACCCCAGTTAGCAAGCCGGGTATAAATTAGGCGAAAGAGGGGAGAGAAAGCTGCTCATTTTAATTGTTGACCCCCCATCTCTGCTACGACTCAGGCCTTACGACAGTCCAATATTGCAGAACATGCCAGCGCTTGAACAGGTGCAGACCACAATCCTGTGGAAGGAGGCATGGTGGATGTCCTCTCCTGCCTTCGAGTACTGCCTCAGCACTTCTGGGATGAACTAGGGGAAAATAACGACCCAAAGAAAAATAAAACAATCAGTATTACTTCAAGACCAACTGCGATTTTAGCAAATATGTCAATATGGCAGAGCATGGCACTAACACTGCCAGGGTATGAGGTTCAATTCCAACTGGGAAATGAACCATTTTTATCCTAACTATGAAGCAGTCTGGAAATAGCATCCAAATAGCATACGTTAGCTAATCTTGATTTTCCCTTTGACCATACATACGTTACTTTTCTGTAAAGGCACAGCACAGTGATTTTGCATTTCCTTGATGCTCTGCAATACCTGTTCCTGCCTGGAGGAGGCATTGACGCGGGCCAAACTGGCAGCATGCAGGAAGCCACTGTCATGTAGACGGAGGCAGATGAGGTCAGCAGCACTGTTGGACGGGGTGCACACCAGTACCCGGCCATTGGGCAGAAAATGGTACACCTTGGAGGTGGGAAGACAGAATGAAATCACTCAAGCAAGGGACTAGAATGGGAGTTAGTTTCACATAGAGGAAATACTGACAGCATAAGTACCTTTAAAAATAAACAAGACTAAGAGTCTAACAGCCCTGCGACAAAGAATTTTGTGGAAGCGTCTCTGCCGGGAATTGAACTCGGGTCTCCCGCTTGAGTCTGCGGGGGTGACCCATAAAGTGGTGAGCAGACCGACAGACTGACCGATTATTTACTGTTCTAGTCTTGTTTTTGTTTGCCTCACTATGTAAAGTAATGTCCTTGGGTCTCTTGAAAGGTGCTATATAAATCTAAGTTATTATTATTATTATTATTATTATTGTTATTATTATTTTCGTTGGGAGTGACAAGGATGGACAGAATTAGGAATGAGTATATTAGAGGGACAGCTCAGGTTGGACAGTTTGGAGACAAAGCGAGAGAGGCGAGACTGAGATGGTTTGGACACGTGCGGAGGAGAGATGCTGGGTATATTGGGAGAAGGATGCTGAAGATGGAGCTGCCAGGCAAGAGGAAAAGAGGAAGGCCAAAGAGGAGGATTATGGATATGGTGAGGGAGGACATGCAGGCGGTTGGCATGACAGAGGAAGATGCAGAGGACAGGAAGAAATGGAGACGGATGATCCGCTGTGGCGACCCCTAACGGGAGCAGCCGAAAGAAGGAGAGGAAGATTATTATTATTATTATTATCCATAGAGCCCCTGCTGTCGCGGGGCTAAAAAGACGAGTTCTTGGATGTATGCGTACTTAAGAACACACATCTTGAGGTTAAGACCTCATGAGTTACTATATTCTATACTGCAGTGATTTTCAACCTTTTTCATTCAAGGACCCATAATTTAGTCCATTTGACAGGATTTTTTCAGACCAAAAGCTGAGAATACTTTTTTTGTTAGGACAGTTATAGTATGTGTGTGTGTGTATGTGTCTACCTGCAGTATGGCTTCTATAAGGGTGATTGTCTTGCCAGTGCCTGGGGGTCCAAACAGCACATAGGGGGTGGGCCGGCACTCTCCTGCCAGGATCCTCTTCACTGCCTCCCTCTGAGGGCGATTGAGCAGGGGGTTGAAGAAGTGCCCTTTGCTGGGGATGGGTTTCGATGGCAGTCTACCATCTAGAAGCAAACAAACACACCTCATTTGTCAGTGATGCTCTTAATGTTATCTGGTAAGTACAGGGGATGTTTGCACCAAATCCAAAATCAAATACCTTTAGTCTGTGTGCCCTTTGACTTCATGTCAACGGAAACGCTTGACACCTTCTCCCCATTTTCCATGGTTGGCACCTGGTGTTCAGAAACAATCACACTCAGTCAAAAACTATGCTTAATGAATCCATGTCTTTTTTTTCCACCTTTTTGTTTTTCACCTCACTGTCCTCCATGGTTTTGTTTTTGCCTTGCTCGTCTGCCCACTCTCCTTCCCACTGGGGGGCCTGGACAGTAACCTTGGTGGGGAACAGAACTGGAAAGCAGGGTGAAAATTAAATATAAGTCAGTGTCTGTGTGGACCACTGACATCAACTATCATGAGATATGAATGATAGAGTGAAGCTTTGCAGTATAAATAAGCATCAAAAGTATAATTCACTTCATCAAATGTAAAGAAAAATTGGAGACACTAGTTTAAGTTGTAAACATCTAGCAATTAGCAATTTTGCTAATTAGCTCTCCAGTGTGATCACAAGAGAAATCATGTTGCTGTTACCTCCATATTTTGCAAACAAGGATATGAACAAGATTTTAATGACTTCATGTTTAGCAGAGAGAGTAGTAGAATGTCCCACGTCCTCCAGATTGTCTCCAATATATGTTCAAACACATGCAGATAACGAGTTGACTTCCTACAACAATCCAAATGAAACCTCCACTTACTGTTTCTAAAATGCTTTATGTGGTCAAGTGCACTGTGACACCGCCTCATGGTCAGCCTGGTAATGCAAACTTATATTATTAACAATTTAGCAATTTGTATCGGGCCAACTGAGGTACATTTCATTAGGGTGTACTTTAAATGCAACCAAAGGGTGATATTAAATAAGACCTTCCCCCTTTTCACCTGTTGTATGTGAATTCAACATTAAGAGCCTCTCCTTGGTAGCTGCGCTGAAACTCTGAGTTGACTTTCAAACTCACATCCTCATCATTGATCTGAGGGTCAAAACACATTGTTAGATTTAATCTAGATTTAAAAAAAAAACATTGTTGGCTTTTAAGAGATGCTTCAAAATATCAAAAAAGTATAAAAAATCTCTACCTCCATGACATAGCCAATGTACTCCAATACCATGTTGCCCCTAAGAACCTTCTTCAGTGCAATTTTGTCACCTGTAGAACAGGCTTGATTAGTCTCTTATTGCATTGCACAAAAGGGTTGCAAAAAAAAACGTTACCAAATTGGCTGTGGAGCAAAGGTTCCTAAGGCCTCCTCACCTATATTGACATTAGGTCTGCCATCAGCCAAGCCAAGGACTTCTAGGTACAGGTAGCTTGCTCCTTTCCTGAGGAGGGCTCCAGTGATGGTCAAGTCTTTCAGTTCCTTCTCTGCATGCAGCTCCTCCAGCCACAGCAGGGCTGAGAAACGTGAACGCATGTTGGCTGATGACAGGACCTGAGCATAAAGAGACAGCAGGAGAATGATAATGTGATACTTTATTGATCCCCATAGGCAAATTCTATTTCTTCTTGCCCCCCCCTCTGCAAGGAAATCAGAGGGTAGTTTTCAGATGCAAAGCAGGCGCCCTCGAGCTGATCGAGCTTTAATCTGTGTCCTCGCATGCAAGGACGGTCTGTTTATTTACTACATCACCCTGCTGCTGAAAGTGAAAGGGCCAGACGATCCTTGTTAGGATCAAAGGTCTTCTAAAAGACTTTTTGCTGATTATGAATGTGTATGTCTCTAGAATACTTCTAGGACATTTGGTGGACTCCCTTATCTGGGGTGCCTTATTGTACCATGAATCCATATGTTTATTGTATGGGTGGACTCAACTGGAAGTCCAACCCCTTACTCTGTCATTGTTATTACAATATTCTACCCACTGATCTAAACCTCTATATCCTCGCAGGCAACCTCACCTCTCCTAGGCAGGGCTGGACCACCAGCACATCACTCTGAGCTTCCACACAGGCTCTCAGAGCCTGGGGCACTGGGAAGTTACCCAGGAAGTTTGGCAGCCGCCGCTTAGTGAGCCTGGGGGAGGGGAAGAGTCACAAACTCAACAAGAGGTTAGACAAATAATTCATTTATTATGAATAACGGTCTTTGTTTTAGAGACAGAGAAAAAGTACCAACCGTAGGAGCAGATCAAACTAGGATGGCATAAAAGCAGCTTTGTTCACTGCAGGCTATGCATGGCAACAAGGATTAGATATTTAACACTGTAATCGAACTGTCAATAGTCTTGATACCTAGGAGCGTCATTTGGAGCCAAGACAGTGATCACGTGGGTCGGCATTGTAGGGGCCGGCCGGGTATCATGGGGAGTGTAGGGCATAGAGGGCTGCAGCAGGCACTCCTCTTCACTGCCCACTGTGACCTCCAGGCGCCTCCCGATGGTGAAAGAGGAGAAGCGCAGGAGCAGCAGCTCAGCACAGCTCCCTAGGTTCCTGAGCCAAGTGGAAAGTCCCACACATGGATTTCAGTTGTCCAGACAACACACTAGCAAGATCCTCGCAGAGACATTTGATACCTCAGTAAGTAGTATTCATTTTATATGGCAAGGCAGCAGGCCCGGATAGAGTTGAAGCCAGAGGCCTTAAGTGCTATGCTGACCCAACAGGTTTCCATTCTACATTTATCTTTTTGATCTATTACTCCTAAAACTGCTGCTGTTATTTCTACTATTGCTATTACAAGATTTAGGAAAAAAATAACTTACTTTGCTTGGCAGCTCACTACAACAGACAGCCTCTCCCCTGGTGCAATATCCACCTCTCTTTCCTCTGTCCTTGCAGCAGGAAAATGGGTCTCCTGTTGAGCCTCATCATTTTCTCTGTCTACCTCTTTTGCATCACATACTTGATCTTCTGGAGGCCCAAGAGCAGACCCGGACATCGAGCGGGCTGCTTGCAAGGTGTGTTGTTTCTGTCCTGGTTGGGTATGTCCTTTGCTTGTACCCAAGGTGAACTGTTCTTCTGAGTCCCAGCCGGCAAACTCACAGCACTTCAGCTTGTGGGTCTCTGAACTTTTATTCCTGTTTGGAAAGAGAGAAAGGGGGATTATACACTCATACAGTTACAGTTCATATCAGAAAATTATGGGCAAAGGAGGAAATGCTCAGTAACAGGGACATAAAGAAAAATGATCTTTTCAGGGAAAATTAATGGGATATTTTAACTCATGAAACATGGGACCAAACAATTACATGTTGCATTCATAGTTTTGTTCAGTATGCTGTGGTGGTGATGGAAAAAGTCATTTCCTGCTGTAACAGGTATTCCATAGTTCTCTTGTTTCCTCTGAAATTTGATGGCCCAGATAAGCTTGGGGGCCAGATTTGGTTCCATATCTATCACCGTTTTGGTCCCAATAACAGTTCTAGTGAACGTTGCAGGGCTAAAAACACTTTCTTTGGATAGTGAGCAATTCTAAACATAAGGACTACACTTTCTATTTTACAGCAGAAGGTGGTAATATAATACTAGTATTTCAATTGTAGTTTCAGTCTAGGAATTGTGGAATTCTTTTTGCTTCACGACTCACTCACTCTATCCAGAGCACCAGCTCTCGTCTCTGCCCCATCAGCAGAGCCCCAAACTGGCAACGGTCTGTGACAACCAGCCCCCCTTTGTCCTCCAGGAGGCTCTTGATGTCAGCCTCTGGGAGAGGTGCTGCAGCACTTGCACTGCAAACAGAATAACACCACAAACAAAGCTGTTTCTATAGATTGATCTGGGTCATATCACCTATATCAAAATTTGATCCCATATGGAACAGACTAAAGCACTTCTGACTATAAACAACTTAGTTCAAAGGCTGTGGTTATTACATCGGTAGGAAGGGTGCCATGCACAGGGCCCTCCAAGAGTAGAAGGACTGGCTGCTCTCCACCATTACCAGGTTGACCAAGTCCCCTAGCAAAGGATGGTAGTGGGCAGGCAGCAGCAGAGAGTCCAAACTGAAGAACACACTGTCCTCTACTGCCCCCTCTTTTTCAAACAGTCTGGACACACGCCCCTGGAGACAGGGGAGAGTGCAGAGGAGAGAGGAATGAGAGGCATCATCAGATTTATATGTAAACAAGGTGCTACATTGATCAAAGAGGTCTTTATTAGCTCACTGCTGTGAGTAAAAGGCTAACTGTGCACAATAGTTAATTATAATACATCTTGTGGATGTAAAAATTAATTAATTTAATGAGTTTATGGCCTAGAGCTTCAAATGAGGCTATTACCTTGTCCAAGCGGGAATAGCGCAAAGGGGCCACAGAATGAGCCTGGCTAGTCCTCTCGGTGGGGTTGATGAAATATTTGGCTTGGACCCAGTCTCCCTTCATTGGCTCATAACCTAACAGACAGGAGAGACAACACAAAATATATGTGCCAACAGGCAGGGAAGTTAACACCAGCCCTCAGCCAACAGTAAATTTTGGCTGCAGCTGTAAGTTTGTCTATTCTCTGTCTGACAGGTAACCAAACATCTTTAGGGAAGTCTTATTGTAAAAAAACTAGTTGATATGTAAAGTAGACAAAGTGGCTGGTGAATTGTGGGACGTAGCAGCCACTGTGGCCTGTAGACAATAAAGTAAGTTTCAAGCCCTGTATGCAAAGCAACATACGGTCAAATGGGTCAGTTTTAAGGCAGCCGCATACAAACAAGGTCAAACCTGACTGAAATATAAACAGTCGAATGCAGCACCACATACAAATTTGTGTATACCCACTACAACTTTGTTTTACACCCCATGCCAGTTGTGGGGCACATGGAAGATTAAAGAGGCAACCGTAACCTACGGAAACCAGAAATAGCAGTGACCAAAATATAGAGAACGACGACTGCGGTGAAAGGACGACAGACGGCGGAGGGAAACTGAGAATTTAGAAGAATTTCCTCTTATTTAGTGCTGTAAAAAAAAAAAGATGTAAACAAAGGCAATGAAGCAGAAGAGGAAAGGCGAAGCGTTTCCTCAAGGCAACACAACCAGTCATGTGATATTTTAGACCAATCACAGATGGTCACAGATTAAGGGCTAGTGTGCGAAAAAATTCAACTAGTACGGCCAGCAAGCCTATGCATACTAGTCCGAAGCCAGTGCGGCACTTTGTTGTTTCTTCACAAACGTGGCCTTTTTCCAAGAACCTTTCCGAAAAGAAAGAAAAAAAACATTCTGCAGCAAGCATACGGCCGCCTTGAGTGTGTGAAGTAGGTCGAGTACCGATACCGTTCAAAAGACTGCTGCGTGGGAAGAAAGTGGTCTGATTGATGATGCCGCCATGTTCATGAATTGATGTGACTGTGCCGATGAGAGGGCACAGTTGCACACTGTCAGCTTCTTGGGAGGTTCTTCCATCCTCCCAAGCATCTGACCTCTTCTCCACCTAAAAGACAGAATTAAATGGTGCATGACTGGCATTATGCTTATGACAAATGTGCTTCTTTCCACTAATTAAATCACTGTAAATAGAGGGAAGATTAAGTATGAGGTGAAATTATCATAAATGGTTCAATCACCTGATTAAGAGTCCAAAAAGGTGCTCAGAGGGGTAACAAGACCTCACATAACATACAACATTTGGTTTCGATGTTATCAGGTCCTAATTCTGTTTCCAATCATCTGTTTCACATGGAGTTTCTTTGAGCCATTGTTAGTTTTGCTGATAATCTTGCTTTACATGATATGAGGTGTTAGTCTCGGCAATATTCGCACGTTGCACCATATCTTGAATGCATTTGTATTTAATGCACACCTTTATGCAAGAGTATAAAGTTGTGGGAGACCCGATATGTACCATTCTCTCTTCCTCACTTTGTATTGAGAGAATGTGACATCAAATCCGATGACAAATGCAGCAGTTTAAGCTGGCCTTGGTTATCAATAAATAAACATCCCATGCAGAAAATGACTTAAGAACCTTTTGAAATTGTCCACCAAAGCAGCACATATGTCAGTAAAATTTCAGCCTTTACCATTGGTTTGCCTACTATCTTCCACCAAAATATACTAATGGGGGTGGCAATGAGCAGCATGGATCAATTTCCTAAGTTGACATTTTATTGAAATAACTTCTGCTTGGTGGATCAGATGTACGCTGAATTTACCAGTGGACTGCAACAACTGTGAACAAGTCTTAAGTCATATTCCGCAACATGTGTATGTTTGCCAGTAAACAAGTTGACATGAATCTGTTCACAACAGATTTTTGTGGGATGTTTTCTTCCATACAAAGAGACAGATGCATCAGGGAAAAGGTTGTGTGCATGTGTGCTTAGGTCATGCATCGATGAGTGTGTGGTTGACATCTGAGTGAGAGTGAGAGGAGATTACTGAATTATTGTATTGTCTGAATGTGCTGTTTTACCACACCTGACCTACATAACTTCACTGAAGGAATGATAAATCTACCTTGTTTGCAAGTGTATGCAATGAGAACCAAGCACAGCTTTCTCACCCTTAACGCTTTCCATCCCCCTTGAGCACCATCTCGCACAGCTATGCAGCTCACTGTGTCCCCTTCTGTCAGTGGAATCCCGCCCATCACATCTCCACTGGTGAAGTAGACAGCATCATCTATCATGCCATAGTCAAGGCACATCTGGGTTACCACACTGCCTCGCAGATGGCGAATCTCCTCCGTGGCTGACAAGGAAGAAATATGGAGCAAAGACAAAAGGGCACAAAATCAGTAACTGCATTGCTGCAATAGTGTGTGTGTATATAGGCCTAGCATTACTGGGGCGATGAAATTAAGTTAATCAGTTTTACCCGCAGCATAGGAGAACATGCCTTCTTCATCCACTTCTACCGTACTCCACAATGGAGTCAACAGTTTGGACAGCATACACCGCATAGCTGTAAGCATGTCTGCAAACTCTGGAAGCCTAACTGTCCGATAGGATGGCGGGACGGAGGAGAAACTTTTTCACATTTCAAGCATTATTATTATCATTTTCATTTAAAAGCACATACGTGTAGCAAACAATTACTTTGCTAACTTACCTGACACACAAAGAAACTTAAACTGTTCAAATAGCAAAATGATAAACAACTTTATGTTAGCCAACCAGCTAGCTAAGTTCGCTAGCTAACGTTTGTCAGCTAGAAAATAACGTATACAGCTTGCACGAATTCACTGCTGACCTCGCCACTTCAAAGAAACGCGGGTGAAAATGCGTACAAATATAATTTCACTGATCGATAAAAGAGGGTGTTTTAAAACGTGAGGTGTAGATTACCGTTTTTAACAAAAAACCTGCTCGGCAAATTCACGTGTACGATAACGTTACAGGATCAAGACTTGGAGTGTGCACGAGATGCTAAATAGTTAGGTGCTCGAGCCCGCTGGGTCAGGTGGCAAGGTGCCCACGCTGTCGAAGGGCGGCGCCACGGGGAACTTGATAACCCCTTCCGGTTTTGACTTTATGGAAATTCAGTTGTTTTTTTTAGCATTTTCAAATCAATAAGTCATTATTACCACATTTATTTTGAGACGTCAATTAAAACTACCATAAACAAATGATACCATTACCGGGGGGAATCTTCATGGCACAAACAGGAAGAAGGCCACTGTGTTCTTCCGGCAAAAACAAACCTAAAGCTTTCAGATAGTAGAACAAGTGAAAGGCCAATGGAAAAATCACTTCCAACACCTTTGTCCAACAAGAAGGATTGGGGTCTATGGGAAATGTGGTTTTAATTTTAAGAAACATTAGCACTAACACTCTGCACGAGAGAGGCTGTCAATCTTTTTTTTGCCATCTTTCCTCCCTTTTTCTAAATTACATGCATCAAAACAAGATATTATGCCATCCTTATCCACCCACACACCCACAGGGTTTGGTTGTGCATGAGCCTATAAACACTGTACATCCATGTGCACAAGTGCAATATGCACATATGCACACACACACACACACACAGTACCAACATATGTTCACGCCATACACATGCAGATGTAACACTTGGGCTATACATGACCCCAGTAACATGCACGCACATGCACATAAATACACATCATATACAGCAGAGCCAAATAGAGATATCATATCTATATCATATCTATATCTCTATATGGCTCTGATATACAGTATATATACACATGTACCAGCCATTTGTAGCCTGCATATGTGTAGGCCTATACTTCACACACCTTCAAAAACTTACACACCACATTGCTGCACTCATTTCAGTCTTGCCATGGACTCATTTTCAATCAGTTTGACAATGATAAATGAGAGTTTAAGTAACTCATCTGCAGTTCAAAATGGTGCGTAAGGATACATTTGAGTAGTTAGCTTGTCTGTAAAACATGTTGTGGGATTAATTGTTTTTGTTAGGCTGCTAGCTGAATTTTCCTGGAGCAATTTTTCAGAAACTCATCTGGAAGAAAACAGTGTGAGGAGACAGTTTGACTAACTTGTGGGTCTTCTATAAAAGCTCCTTGGGTATGTTAGGCTACTTGATTTTGCTCAGCTGGTAGTGATTATATTGAGTGTCCATGAATTTTGTTTTTGTTGGACTGCTGCCTTTATATTTGTCTGGGAGCAGCTTTGTAAATAGCGGCCAAGTTCGGACACGCTTATCTTTCCATGTTTCAGGGGAGGAGTTAGCAAGTTAGCCATGGTGCCAGCATTCATCTGTGAAAGACAGCATTATGGGACAACCAGGCCTGACTTCACTGAACCTGCTTATGACCCAGCATCCTCTGCTGCCCTGCATGAATTTGGTAGAAAGCCAGGTTAGGCTCAAGACTGCTGAAGGTCCTTAAATAATATTGACTAAACTCAAAGCCTTACTCAAAGATGTTTAAATACAGCATTTTAAGTTTTAAATCAGCCCAGTCACGTAGACCTAACTTATATTCTGATAACTCAATAGTTGTTTTCATTTTTAGTGTTTCATTTGCAAAGTTGGTCCCATATTTAATTCTAACATGCACTGAAAACAGTCTTAAAAAGTAATTTTAACTTGAAACTTGAAGACACGGTGTGCAGAAAACCTTTTTAAAGGTACCCAAGCAAGGCTTTATTCAAGTTAGTTAATTCTAACAAGGTTCATTTAGGCTGCAATGACTTTCCTTTTTAACTAACATTGCAATCGTGCACTTTGTTGTCTCTTGTAAAATTACATTCATTCTAATAAATTCACTACAATCAACCACAATTTCAATCGATCTGTGTTATCAATGTGACCTAGCCTTAATCAGCATGACGTATGCATTAGGAATTGGTCCTGACCTCTGATTGACCATATTGTAATTGCATCAGTTGCATAACTGAAGTTGTTCATTCACCATATATAATAGCAGAAGAGTAGCAGGGGGATTTTACAGACTATACTTTTTGCTGGATGCAATATGAATCAATTTGGGCCTGTAGCTAACCAGCTTGTGTTTCAGATAGGCTTATATTGAAGTATTGAAGTACCATCTGTTTTACCTACTCTGTTGTCCTTCGCCTCTCCTCTTACATAGATCGGAAGAG
>OMOV01082183.1:2536-20792 GCA_900312565.1 Beryx splendens | reverse complement strand
TCTACTACTACTATATTACCTTCAAAATATACCCATTTATCTTACTGAGCCATTCTTTAAACGACTGGATCAAATGGCAGTGCCATTGGATCCAGTCGTTTAAAGAATGGCTCAGTAAGATAAATGGGTATATTTTGAAGGTAATATAGTAGTAGTAGATAGTCTTAATAGTATTAACTCTACCTACCCGGGAGCGTCCTCCAAAACTGAATATTGTCTTGGGTGTGGGGTGTGAAATTAGCTTCAAAGAAGGAATTATACTTTTTGGTGATGTTTTTTGTCATTATCTGCTCACTGCTGAAGGATGCACGTCAGTACAAGACACGAGTTAGCTGGCGCAGCTCGATTTCTCCCACACAAATAAGTGGAGGCAGTTTCTTTAGAGTTGCGTTTCACATGTGTTTCTTTCAAATGTAAAAAAAAAAAAAGCATGTTTTAGCCAATTTACTACACTGCACGCATACTTTACATTACTTTACATCAGCCATTTTCCAAAGCATACCATACTTTCTTAGATTTATTTAATATTTAGTTCCCCTATTTTTTGTTTAATTCAAACGTTCAGGTGATAAACCTACCGCAAAATTATCCTTGTGCCTCGGTTTAAAAGTCATGGACGTTTGAATTTAGTTCGTAAAACAATCTTTTCTTCAGGGACTATTTTCTGTCGGAGATGTACATTCTGTTGTGTCTCTGCATGGAAAGCATTTCCGAGTCCAACAGAGGAGTGGTGCATTCACATGCTATCGGATATGGCTGGGGGCGAAATCCTCGTAGTTATCCAGACTATCATAACTTTTTAAAGCAAGAAGAAGTGAAATCCACATCATCATCATCATCATCTTTTCATGATGTTCATGTTTGCTTCTGTTTGAATGTTCGACCAAATAGCATGTGAATACAACACTGTTTGGCAGCCGATTTTGAAGTCCCAGATGACAGAGCTTTCCACCAGCATGTGAACGCACCAGAAGACGTGTATTCTTTTCAAATCAGTACAGGGATTAAACTAAATTACCACACAATACAGTAAAACTACAGTCACTTTGATAAAAGTAAACCCGGGCGGTGTGTTCACTGTGATAAATTACCTATCTTAAGTAAGTTTCAAGTCTCTGCAAATTGATTTTCATACTGTAATGACATGAATGGAAATTGAATGGAAACAAATGGCTGCCTGGAAGGCAAGAAAAACACATTCAAACATCTATAAAAGTATAGTTTGCTTAAGAGGAACTGGCTCGGTGCTCATTGAAGCTTGGCTGACAAGGTCAGGTGCTTCAGCAGAAAAAATTCCTGTCTGTCCATGTCCATGGCACTCTTTCCATATAATAAAAGGTTTTATTGTTTAGTGGCTAATGCATTGCATACACGTTTAAAAATGTTAAAAAGCACCGACACGTTGCCGCACATACATAGCCCTTCCCAGGGTGCAAACTGTGAAAGGAAAAAAACAGGTGCCATATATAATCTATTAGGTCACATGACCTGGAAATGGTTGCTTTATCACATACCCATGACTTACATATCTGCAATGTTTACATCCAGGACAGGTATATCAGACCATCTATAAAACCAGTCAATATCTGGCTAAAGTTCTGCCTCGTTCTCATATCAGCACTGATGAGTATTACCAAAAGTATGAAAAGTGATAGTCCCATCTGCACAAAAAAGTTAAAATGTGGAAAGTTAAAGAGAAAGACAACCATCAAAGCCTCGATAAGCACTGTGTGCAGATGAATTGTATGAATCAGATCTTATAACCAATCCTGAAACCAAGTGTGCTATGTGGATATTTCATCGAGACATAATGATATAAACCAATATCCACACAGCAGCCAACTGTTTGTTTTCACCTCTTTTCTTTACCGTTGAAAACCTGCGTGAATATAAAGTCAAAATGAAAGTTGAGATGCTGTCCATGACTTCACTACCGTAGAATTATAGTACATCTGATGATAATGAAAGATAGAGGGAAGTAGGCATGTCCTAGGACAACCAGAACACCCCTCTCCTTTGGACATTTAGCCCTTGTAAGACAGGCTCGCTGCTGAAATGTTCCCAGAGTCTCCACGGCTTCAAGATAGTAACACACAGTCCTACTTGTTTTTTCATTTTGCGAATGCAGTTGTTGTTTTTTTTTCAAAATAATTGCTTTTTCAGGGCTTTCTAGGTCGAATTATATGCTCAGTTTTGCATGCAGGATATTCAACAATAAATAATTTGATTTGCTGATACATTTTGAAAAACTTTCCTTCTGATTTAAAAAAAACAAGAAAAAGAAACACCCTCTTGCAGTTTGGTAATTGCAGTAGTTAAATGCACAGCAGTCTCCAGAACCCCGTCTCTCCTTCCCTCCCTATCTCTCTCTCTTTGATCAATGTCTCTGTCCCTCTCGCTGTCCCCTCTTTGTATCTCTATCTTTCTCCCCCCCTCCCCTCTCTCCCTCTCTCCCTCTCTCTCTAGCACTTATGGTCATTCAGCTGGAGTTAATAGGGGTGACGAGGCTGTGTGATTAGTGCTGCGCTAGCTTATGAAGAGTTTTATCCTCAAGAAATGGTATGTAATTGTTGGAATGGAGATGGAAGCAGGGGCTGAAAAGTGCCACTTTGGGTCATTCAGGGAGAGAGCGGTCCCCCCCCCGTCCTCACTTGGCACTGCGGAGAGAACCCAAGTACATTTGGTAGGAGAAGAAACCCTGAGAGAAGTAGTAGTTGATACATTTGGATGGTGGTGTATTTGAACTTAAATGGCAAGAGATGTGTCAATTAACAGTCTAATTGACTGCCTGGCAAGATAAAATTGTTCAGATATGTGAAACCATATTCTTGTCTAATTTTGCCCCATTTGGGTAGGATAGACTAAAGATTTAACAAATGCTGCCAAGGGAGTTTCTTTGGATCATAAATAAAGATTAGTTCAGTAATTCTGCAAAGGAAAAATGACCAAGGTGCAATGCTCACATGCTAAACACGCAATCAAGTGAAGCATATTGTATTAACTGCCCACGCGAGGCTGATACGGGCAGAAGGGGCTGAAAGCACAGCGGTGGTGATCAACAAAAGAGTCTTTATTAACCAAGAGTGGGAACACTACGGAACTGAGGTTCTTCCCGGATGGGGCTACGACACTCGTCTTTAGGCTTGCTGTCTTGTTTCTTCCTGAGGAAACAGAGAGACCAAGAGAGAGAGATTAAAGCAAGGCAAGTCTGCAACCCAACAGTCAGCAGGAGTGGAGTGTGTGGTCGTCTTCTCTCCTGTGGTCACTGCTCTCTTTACATGCAGGCTGCACCTGATTCCTGATTGCTGTCAGCTGGTTTACCTCCAGCTGACGCCAATCAGCTGCCCTATTCTCTGGCTCCCTCTGCTATTGGCTAGGTGGCAGTGGCACCTGATTATTAATTATTCAGAATATTTTTACAAGCCACAAGCAGCAAAATCAAAATCAAAGGGAGGCTTTAGGTGGATTTGCTAATTTCCACTATAACAAATCATTTCTTTTGGTTATTATTAGTGCATTATTTTCAGCACTGGATTTTAAATACACTACACCAAGGTGTAGGTAGTTGATTTGCTCCAAAACATGTGAGTCAAGTGTTCTCTGCAGTGTGACAATGGCCACACGTTTCATCCACATTAGGATAAATCCCAGACAGTTTAGCCTGACTGTAATGGTTAAGGGAAAGCTAAAACTGTATTACACCAAGATGAGCGCATGACGTTGGCCCCTCCTCCCCGGCTCCACGAGCGAGAGAGAGAGAGAGCGGTGGTCGAGCGAGCTAGAGAGTGAATGAAGAGAGAGAGCTGTGCTGGCAACAACAAAGCCGGTTAATCAGAGGAATTAAAAGTTATTTTCTGATTGTTTCACAGCGGTTAGTAAGTAAGTAAACAAGATGCCGCATTGCCGGTTTTTGTTTGAATGCAGTCCGCTGTGGCATCTCTGCTCTGCATGTCAACACACACACACACACACCGACAGCACACAGCAGCACTCTGCACACAGCAGAGGAGAGAAACGGAGAAGCAGGGGAAACACTGAAACACAGCGATGTAACAAGCCGTTCTCATCCCAGGTCGCCCAAAGGCTGCAGCCCAGAAACGCCCCGAGTCCTATACGTTGTTTTTTAGGAAAATGCTGCATATTATGCCTTTAAATCACTGTCCCAGATTCGGTTGGTTAGGTCCACTCCTAGTCCTTGCCCCCCGTCGGATCTTATTAAGAATTCCATTTGCAGAGTAGCATCTATCCTGATCAAGGTGGTAAATTTGGAATAATCGGGCCTTGGGTTTTAATAAACTATGTGAAAATAGAACAGACCAGAGTTTGACAACTTCAATGTGGCTGAGAGGGAATAACGTTTTTGAGTGCTCTGTTGTTTCATGATGTTATTAGATTTTATTAGATTTTAGATTAGATTTTATTCTTAATTGTTGAGTCCTCTCCCACTCACCTGTCACCTACACGTTGTTCAGAAGGTCTAATGCTTTCTTCAGCTAAATAAAGACAAAACTCTCTTCGGTACTAAGGAAAAGAGGCAGACAGATTTGGTGTTGTTATGGATGCTGATCTCAATTTAAACTTTCTTTCTTTCTTCAACTTTCCTCAATTTTATTTTTTTTATTTTTTTTATTTCCCAGGAAGCAGGCTAGGGTAACAATACAGAGGCATTCACTCTCCACATTCTCAGGTTTGTTAGGCTGAAGGATGACTAAAGTATATATGTATGGGCAAGGAAAAATGTGTTTTTTACAATATGGGACCTTTAATACCACAAGATCAGCTTTTTATCATCTTAAAAATATAGACAAAGTAAAGGGTCTTATGTCAAAACCTGATTTAGAAAAGCTGATACACGCTGTCATTACCAGCAGGTTAGACTACTGCAGTGTTTGTTTCTGCGTTGGCTTCCAGTGTGCCATATAGAATTGATTTTAAAATTCTGCTGCTTGTCTAAAAAGCGCTAAATGGCTTAGCTCCAAAATACATTTCTGACCTGCTCCTATAGGATATGAGCCACCCAGACCTCTGAGGTCATCTGGGACCGGTCTGCCAGTTGTTCCCAGGGTGAAAACTAAATCAGGAGGTGAAGCTGCTTTTAGTAATTACGCTCCCAACTACTGGGATAAACTTCCAGAAGCACTGAGATGTGCTCCCACTCTTCACGGCTCAAAACATTCCTTTTCTCTGTGGCCTTCTGCTAAATCATCAGTATGTGGATGCAACAGGTGTTATTATCTGTATCATTATTTATTTCTTTTATTTGTTTTTACCTATTTTATCTGTCTTTCTTCCTTTTTTCAAGTCATTTTAAATAGTTGTGTGTGACCCTGAGCAAGTTGGCGTAGGAGTATTTTTATGTATTTTTTCTGTTTCATTGGATTTGCCTTGTGTGTGAAATGCGCTTGCCTTGCCTTGCCTTGCCTTGCGTAATGTTTGTTTGCCCTATTTTCATGAAAAAGTGAACAGATCGATTGATTTCTTCCAGCTTGCTCCCGATGATGCGTGGAAGTGCCCCCACTGTAAGCAGCTGCAGCAGGGCATGGTGAAGATGAGCCTGTGGACTCTGCCAGACATCCTCATCCTCCACCTCAAGCGCTTCAGACAGGTGCAGACAGATGGATTTTCTTCTGTGTTTACTGTTGTTTTGTTGCGCTCTTGATTTCCACTTGAAAAAATATCTAATATATATATACTGTATAATACATGCACACACGTATACTCCCAGTCAAAAGTATGGACACATTTGGATGCATTTTTTCTGTTTTTCACATTTTAGAATAATGTTAAAGACATCAAAACTGAAATAACACAAATGGAATTATGCAGTGACCAAAAAAGTGTTAAACAAATCAGAACTATCTTATATTTTAGATTCTTTAAAGTAGCCGCCCTTTGCCTTGGCTTTGGAAAGAAATTCAACTTCACTATTTATATTTGTCTAAAAAAAACAGGTTTCAAACATTTAAGCATAAACCTTCAGATCAAAATGGCTTTAAGAGAATGAAAGACGTAGTACATTCGATGAGGTGTGTCCAAACTTGTGACTGGTAGTGTATATGGATAAATGAATAAGAACTGTTGAAACAGGTGGGTGAGCGGAGGAACAAGCTGTCCACCCTGGTGCGTTTCCCCCTGGCCGGACTGGACATGGCCCCCCATGTGGTGAAGAGAAGCCAGAGTATGAGGAACTTGAACCTGGGAGCCTGGCCTCCTGCCTGGAAGCAGCCGTCAGGTCAGCACCACCAGCCCTCCGACATGACCCTCCCCCTCGACTACCTGTACGACCTCTACGCTGTGTGTAACCACCATGGAGGGATGCATGGAGGACATTACACCGGTATGGAATCGGGTGGTATAATTATATACTTGTTAACTTCTTTGCCGTCGGAGATTTTCTTTGTACCACTGTCAAATGATTGGTGGTGATGATGATCACACTCTCTTTCACTTGCTCATTAATCACTTTTTACTTGGAGTCATTATGCAAAGTCCCTCTGTCTGTGGTATAGGGTGTTAATTAGGATGCACACGATTACGTTCAGACAAAAACTGTGCAAGTAAACTATTGGTATTCTCACTTACTGTTGAAAAGGGAATAAACTTTCTATGAAATACACACACAAAAAAAGATATGTATCATTTAGGTGAGCATCTGAAATGAGATGTGAGATGAGAAAATAGATGAGATCCGTTAGAAAATGCCGGAACAGGAGGAACAGTGCTGTATTCTGTCTTGCCCAATGTCTACCTGCAATGTCAGGACCCAAGCAGGACCCTGCTACAGTGAGGAAGGCCTGTTCCATTATGTTGTCCCAACCTTGAAAAGTGAAAACATTTTTCAGAAAAGAGTAAAATGTAGCTGTCTCCTTCCGATCACCTCTGTGTTATTACTTTCGTTCAATCTGGCTTAAAATCGAGAGATTGTTGCACCGAGCAACAAGGACTTTAACGTCACTTGAAGCACTTACGCAGCCTCCCAGACGCACACGGAACACACAGGTTAAGTACAGTGGCCTTTTGAGTCTTGTTGATGGGTGTTAGAACTGATGTTCTTGCTCCTGTTTTTGTCTGAAGTAACCTCTGCACAGAAAAATAGTTTTTTAGGAGCTTAGGGTGGATTTAAGGACAGTTGTCCGTTATTACTTTTCTCCTATCGGACAGTTCCCCAGACAAGCTAAGAAGGGTCCGCATGTCTGCTTCTCCATGAATACTTTTTTGTTTCAAACTGAATTTTAGTGATTATTGAGAGAAATATTGTTTGTGAATGACAGCTGTGACAACTAATACATTATAAAGTCAAGTCAAGTCAAGTTTTACATGACTTATTTTGAGCACAATGTCACAGGTATGCATTATTCAAAGTTCTTCTCTGTCATTCTCTAATTCAGCTTACTGTAGGAACTCAGTGGATGGCCAGTGGTACAGCTATGATGACAGCAGTGTAGACCTGGTGCCAGAGGAAGAAGTATGTACCAGAGGAGCCTACATCCTCTTCTACCAGAGACGTAACACCATCCCGCCCTGGTCTGCCAGTAGCTCTCTCAGAGGTATGCACAGCACGCCTGACTAAATAATTGAATGGGTAAATGAATGTGCACAACATTATGACAACCTTTACCCCCAAATCTAATTTATACAAAGACGTAAGAATAAATTGGCAATTATCAAGAGTTGTACAAATGTCACAAAATACCATGAATTCTCACTCTACACTCACACTATCAATAATATTATCCATAATTATGACACTCCTTTCCCGTGGTGCAGCTGAGGCAATTAAGAAGCTTATTCAGGTCAGGCAGGGAGTCAGGCAGTCAGTCAGTCTAAATGTTTGTGTTTTTCTTGTGAAGTGAAAAGTTAATGGGCCTCATTCACAAAACTTTTCCTAAATTGTTCTTACTTTTGTTCTTAAAGGACCAATATGTAATATATTTACTGCACTAAATCATAAAATGACCATGATTTCTTATCAGAAGTTTAGCAAACATGCAAAGTTGAAATACTGGCTTCTCCAACAACAACGCTACAGCCACTATTTTCTCCTTTGAAATTTCCCTTCCTGTGCGGAACGTTTGTTTTTGTTTTGGTCTGTGTGATTTCCCCCACTGCCCATTTTGACACCCCGGGTTCCCAGATATGAAACAAATTGGTACGCAAACACAGCGTGCTGCAGCCATGGAAGCGAGCAAACAAACTGGATCAAGTGAGATAGATTCTGATAGATAGAGAACCGGACCTAAAAAGCCTCGTCCTCTTTTGAAAAAGCTCCATGACCAGAGCCGTGGTAAAACACGGGTAAATATTGGAGATGCATTTGAAAGATGGAGACGGTGAACATGGCTTATCCAACATTTACTATTCTGATGCTATGAGCTGCAGCTAATGGAAAATGCTACCGCTAACAAACCGCTTGACTTAACACAACACAATACAAATCAAGTAACGTAATCGGAGTATGGAGTTGTATAAATAAATAATAAATAATAAATGTGGCGATTACGGCCGATAGAGCTGGCAGAAGGCAGGACACACCGGACGCAGGACGGAGGAACCAGACGCACACATACTGAATATGCAGTATATGCAGCATGCTGAGTGGTGCGCATATGATAATTATATGATTGCTGCTGAGGGGTCTGAAGGTTTATCAGGTGTGGCTTTAGCAGTGTGGTCAATGCATAACCTCTACCACCTAGAGACAAACTAGTTAGTCTTGAGACTCTGCGCCGTGCGTCTCCAGCGGCACCTGCAGATGCACGGCACCCTGCTGTTCTGCAGCACCGAGTCGCGGCTCCCTCCTGGACAGCTGGAAAACACATGTAGGAGGTTTAGGTTGGCATCACAAATTAATTGAATGTTTATGGTGTGTAACTGTTTGTGATTTAAATAGGGAAATGTGTTTGGACATGGTGCTTTGATGCACATATCTATTGTTCCTGTGGTAAGATAAGATATAACTTTATTGATCAATAAATAATATAATAATATATGTGTGATAATATATATACAATATTAATTAATCACTTTAATCACTCATGTTTCCAATTGAATAGCCTAGAATTGCCTATGAATTTGTTCATATCGGCCTATAGCTTTGTTAATGTGGTTATTATCACTAGGCTTACAAATGGCCTGAATCACATTATGTTGTTAATATGAGGTCTGGAACTGCTTTAACAGATTTCAGGTAAGGCATTCTAAGTAGAAACCACTTTATGCGTAATGCCCCCATGCATGTTTCCAAACACTCATAGATTTTGATCGCACCAAAGAACAAATTCAGGTAAGAAAAAAAATGATGAATGCCGAAATGTTCGTGGAAACGTTCGTAAGTACACTTTAAGATCAAATCTGATCGTACGCACGTTTCGTGAACGAGGCCCATTTAGTCTAATTTTCTATGGATAAAACAGCAGGGCATGAAAGTAATCAGTCTTGCTAGCAATAAAAGCATTTGTTCTCTTCCACAGGAAAAAAATGGCATTACTGACAATTCCTCAGATAATCAAATGTGAAATAAATAAGAGTTGAAAGTAACACAAGGCTAGTAATTTACTAATATCACTCACCCGAGCATAGAAGAGAGCTACGTTCTCCCTCTTGTCTAAAAAATAAGCTATGAGGCCATTAAAAGGAGCATATCACTCCAAAACGAAAACACTGTCCTTATCTACTCACTCCTATGAGAGTCAAAACTCCACTGAAGCTCATACACCACCAAACACATATCGAGTTAGCCCCCTGGGTGGTTGTTTAGAGATCCAAAAAGAGCATAAATTGTCCCTAAAAATTCTCTAAACAGCCTAAAATTACCCTTTTATCTATTTTTAGCTCAATGCCTGTCCCTTGGTTTTGAAAGCATGAATGATTGTGTGCCTTGTCACTTGCACCACACAGCACTCTGCCAAATGGTTCCACTCGCTCTCCAGCCTAAACCTCCGCTGTTGGAGCGTCAAAATATCTGTGCTGGAGCATGGTTTGTGCCACTGGGCAAGTGAGCAGAGCCTTCTGACAGAGTGCTGTAGGGTGTGTGCAAATGCTTACACTTGAAATGTGTAAAAATGAAATGCCCTTTTTTCCAGCGGTCTGGAACTGCAGTAGCTAATTCGCTGTGCGTTCGGTGGTCGTAGAAACTTCAATGGAGGTTTGACTGACATGGGGGTGAGCTTTGGGGTGAACTGTTTCTTTAAGGTTCATTTGCCTCCACTCATCTCTCTACCCATACAACCCATTCCTCCTTCCTTCCCTCTCTCTCTGTCTGGCAGGCTCCACGAGTTCATCTATGTCAGACCACTGGCTGATCCGGCTGACGGGGGACAGCAAGAGAGGCAGTCTGGTATCTCGTTCCTCCACCACCTGCCCCTCCTCCATTCCTGACTCCCCAGAGTCTCCAGTCTTCCATGAGAACACTGCTAAAGAGGAGAGAGGTGAGGGGCCACTCCCCGGAACTAGGCTCTAATCAGTTTAGGAGCTTGATTTGTGAGGATTAATTCTGTGTTGAAGTGTTCATTTAGTATCTGTAATGAGGTATTATGATAAAAATGTAATAAATAAATATATTGATGAGATTAGGTAGTCAATTGGCCTTTCGTAATGTTTGTTCTGCAGTGTGCTGAGTAATTCAATGATCTGACATTTAGATGACAATGCTCAAATGTACTTTTCCTCTCTGGTTAAATGTCAGGTGGTTTTGAAAGCAGGCCATTTGTCAGAGGCATCCAGGGACGCAGCGTGAGCATGAGAACTCCCACCAAGACCAAGGACACCCTGAGCAAAGTTCTTCCCCTGCGCTGGTCCTTCGGTTCCAAGGACAGACGGAAACCCGACCCAGTACCTCCACTGGTCCCAGCTCCAGCCCCTGTGGAGCTGGTAGAGTACTTGGAATCTGGCCGCCGGCCCCGCTGCACCAAGGACCCAATTGTGACATTGATGACTGGACCAACAAGCACTAAGGAAGCTACTGAGGGCAAGGCTGCGGCCCAGGTTCCGTCTCCCAGTGTCGGGAGTCTGAGCTGTATCGGAAGATCAGGGGAAGACCAGCTGCCCGAGTCTCCACGGGTCCCAGAGGGCCAGAGGAGGCCACCAGACAAGACAGCCAGCCTGAGACGCACCAAGGGGAGCCAGAAAAAAGATGAGGGCACCACCACCATAAGCAGTAGTTCAAGCAGTAACACCCTAACCAGGAGGAAGGATGCCAGGAAGCAGAGCTCCTCCAAGGCCTCCCAGGATGCTGAGACGAGAAGGAGTTCCAGCACCGGAGTTCAGTCCAGCTACAGCACTCCCAGCCTCCATGATGGGACTCTTAGAAGAGGGAAGGGAGAAAGGGGGGACAAGGTTGATAGAGGTGATGCCCCGGGGGAACACCAAGGTTCACATGGAGGAGATCATAAGCCCAGGAAAGGAGAGGTACCCAAGGGTCATGAGGGGCTGCTCTCTTTCTTCAAAGGCAACTTCCTGAAGAAGGATAAGGACTCAAGGAGGCCCAAGGAGGGTGAGTCAGGGAGGGGAGGAGGAGACGAAGGACGCAGGAGGAGCTCCTCAAGGCTGTCCCTGTCCAACGGAGCAGCAGGAGGGGGCACCGCGGTGGAAGGAGGCAAGTCCAATGGCTCAGGACGTCTGGGCGATGAGCTGGCCAACGGGAAGGTGGGACGCAGCACATCCGATATCAAACGCTCCCAAAGCTCCTCCAACATCCCCACCAAGGCGGAGCAGAGCATGCGTAGGACAGCATCCTTGCATCGTAATGGGATGACCGCCGTCCCGCCACCACCGTCGCGCAGCCTGACGTCAGAAAAACCGTCTTACGGCACCCTGCAGAGGACTCGGTACAGCACAACCTCGCTGGGGCGCAAAAGGACAGTCCCTGAGTCCAGCTTCTGACACACACATAACACACACACACACACACACGCTCAGATCCTCTTACACCAAACAAACTGAAAGATGACCAGATCAAAGCAATAGAGCTTGATTCAAAGTAGTAAGCCTTTTTTGTTCCTAGAAAATGACCTGTCTCAAGTGGTTGCACCCTGGAGTTGAGAGAGATAGAGCAAATGAAGGATCTTTTAATGCTGGGATGAAAAGAGCAGAAAGAAATGGCGCAACCTGTCTGTCCGATGCCAGGAGACCATTTCTATTCTGTTTTTTCATGACTAAACAAGTGCCTGAGCAACCAATATGCAGTTTAGACCAATGAGTTTGTGTATGTCTGTTTAGCACTGGAAGCACATGTCTGTTACTGTTACTCATTGATAAACACACATACACACACACACAATCAGTTACACACAAACACACACAAACACATTATCTACACTTGTGTCTTATTATCATAGTATGAGCGTCTGAATTCATCACTCCATTTTGAATGATTATGGTTGTTTGCTTACAATCGAGACATAATGATTGTGTCCCTTTATGAGAACGTGTCTGCTCAATTAATGGTGGTGCTTTGAGGCGATGGTTACCTATTGACATCAGTTATTCATTTGAATCCTTTGTTTAGGCAATATTGATTGAAGGTAAGCTATGTGTGAGGTCTGTAATAGTTTTATCTAAGGCTGTGTTTACATGAAAATTTGATTTGTAGCCCCGTGTAATTCAGAGCTGTTGTTCCCATGTTTAATGCTGTTGTAATGCCTCTTTCAGCAGGAGTGCTGATCTGTAGAATCACTGACCTGGGTCTGTTTAATTCAATCATTATTTGAGCCAACAGGGTGGCATAGTGAGGAGCGAGACCATCCTTCAACCGGGGGACCCAGGTTTAAACCCCCGTGTTGACAAGCTTCCGCCCTGCTGAAGTGTCCTTGGGCAAGACACTGAATCCTTACCAGGTCCAGGGTGCTGTTCTATAGCTTGACCCTGAGCTTTGACCTTAGTGTGGAGGAAGGAAACAAAGTATTTGCCTAATGCATTGGACTCAAGCCATGTGCCATGGAGGGCTAAGAGAGAGAGGAATTAATCAAATCACCTGGTGTAATCATAGTGGAATGAAAACCTGCAGACTCTTAAGCCTCCATGGCACATGGTTTGTGATCCTTGGCCTAATGTGATCAATGAAGGAACGTTAAAGGAAAAATCCACCCTCGGACACTTTTACACATCTTATATGTTGTCAATCTATCGTGTTAAATTCATTCCATTTGTTATTTTGTGCAATTTACTTTTTTGGTGTACCCACTTTCTGTTTCATTTCCTACCTTTCCCAGAATGATTTTGGACGACCCCCAGAAAACATGATCTTGTTGCAGTCAGCTGAGGGTTATTGGTGTAAGTGGAAAGAGCGATAGCGATGGCAAAGTAAGAGCAAGAGTTTTTCCAGTTAAGAAAAAGTGAGAGTTGCGCCAATAGTTGGTTTTTCAACAGTGTTACAGTGTTTTAGGATGGATTTTTCCTGACAGGCTCATCTTACAGCAGCGCCTTTGCCAACACCATTAATGTTTCATAAATACAAATCCAGATTTGGGTCACAGAAGGTCAAAAATCTGATTTCTGCTCCTCTGTAAATCCAGTATAATGAAGGTTTTGATTATGCACTTTGTCTTGTCACAGTTAGAAAAATGATAAAATATATGATAGTGTTTATGTCCAGCGAGATTGATTTATATGCTGCGAGGTCTACATTGTTAATGTGGACAGTATGGGGGAACATTCAGGCATTTATAATTTACTGATGTGTGCAGTATGTGTAGTTTTTGCTAACTTTATTTATCCAGGGAAGCTGAATAAGTATCCATATTTTTTCACATTTACACAGTTATGCAGATTCACACCTAGGAAATGCCCAGTGCAACTACTGGTGACCACTGAGCAGCTTCACCGGAGCCAATGGTGGTCAAAGTGCCTTGCTCAAGGACACTTTGGTGACAGCTGCTGGAGGAAGGCAGAGTGTTATTCCTTCTGTTTCTCTTCCAAGATTTCCTCAGTCAGTCTGGGGTTTCGGATTTGACTTAGTAGTCTGCTTCAAATTCTGGTTGCACAGAACAGTAATATCTGTAAGAAATCAGTGTCTGCAAATACCCAGAACCCCCTATGCGTGGCCCTACATAAATATCTGCACAGTGCAAAGTTATAAATTGAGCTTAACACATAATGAGATGGCTTCAAGGCTAATGAATACTACTGCTAATACATCAGAAGATTTTCTAATTGCATGATGGTCGCGTCCTCCAAACTGTACTGGATGAGTTTAGGAGTAACATCGTTTATCACATGGGTTTGTATTTGGGATAGAAACCCAATCAGCACCATCAATAGACACATTAATGTGGAGTACGGATTCTGCAAGATAATAGAAACCTACAGTATGATATGAGACGTATAGAAATGATGTTAGATATATTAAGATATATTGACTGCATATATTTAAATCTGTATTTAATTACATTTTAAAGCTGTGTAGTGAAATAGAAGGAATCAAAACATTTTACTGAATCATGATGGAGAATACACACTGACGACCTGGTGATTTCAGTTGAAATTTGGGAATGCAGAAGATACGCCCTTTGTATACTCTGCTCTCTAGATGTGAATCACACACACATATATATATATATACAGCTTCTATTTGTCATCTGCTTTGTGTTTTGTGGCCTTCTGTCACTTAAATGGGGAAAAGCACTCAATATAGGAATTCACACACTATCCCATGGCCTTTCACACTATAGTAGTTAACATGAACACAATTTCAAATATAGCTGCAAGCGGCGATTGAGGAAGTCCAAGCACAATTTGAAAAGACAGACAGATAGTCAAAACAAAAGCTGATTCTTTACCTACTGAGCCAAACACCTGTCATAGGTTTAGTGAGGAGAAACTAACTAAAGGGAGAAGTAGTGTGATGCTGCAGTCTGTGATTGACAGACTGAGAGTGCTAATCACTTTAGTGCTCTCCATTAACAAAGAAAACAAAACTAAGTCACATGGGACAGAAATCTGCTGCTGCACTGCTCTCTGTGGGTTGAAAGGTCTGTCCACACCCCAATCAGTGATGCCATTCAGGTATTTTGCCATTGACAGATGATGTCAAACACCTGCTTTGAGTTTTCTGCACTGTGTCATTCAGTGTTGATTTACTTTTCATGAAACTTCAAAATGGTCACAGTTAATCAGGAGCTTGAACTCACAACCTCATGGTTCCATGACCTGAGCTTTACCACTCTGCCAACTTCAACTTTGGTGTGTGCCAAGTGATGGGTCACAGGTGCTAGTCCAACCCATATAGAAAGCCTCAGAAAGAAAATTATAACTGAACTAGCGCGCCACATTAAATCAATTTACACATGTCTTAACAGACATCATGCTGACAGTCCAGACATCATTTGTATTTAGTTTGATGAAGATTGACCAAATTATCTTGAACATCACATTGTCAATTTATCAATTTGCAGCTGCACTGCACGCTCAGTTTTCAAGATATTATAATTTTTGGGCTGTTTACTAATTAAGGTATGGCGATTTCAAAAAACATGTATTTTTCCCTGTAATATGCGGTTTAGGAGCACAACACTGTGGGATCACAGTCAGTTTTTGCTATAAACAGAGGGGGGCGACCTCAGAATTGGGGGTAGGTACCAGTGTACGAAAGATTTATCTCAGCCGACATGTCCTGAAAATTCCCACTTCCATCAATAATGACCAAATTTCATGGATCGACTTGGACGTCATCCTAGAAAATGTGTAAACATTTTCATAAAAATCTATGCAGATATGAACTTTTTGCATTTGTAGCGCCCACTAGTGGTACAGCGCAAAATGCTTTTGTGGGTGTTTTCACACAAAACTTATCAGCATGTGTTTAAAATATTGGCTTGTTTAGATGAATGGTTAATGAGTTATGGCCAATTTTGTGTTATGGCATGTTTCGTTCAAAGTTTATTGGTCGATAAAAGCTAAACCATTTAACCTATCAATAACCTTTATACCACTTTGAAAGAGGACGGTGCCAACATTCTCCACACCAAGTTTCATGTGAATTGGATGAACAGCCCAGGAAGAGTTGCGAAAAAAGTGTTTCTTAAATAATTCAGAATGGCAGACAATGCATGTGTTGGACATTGAAAATGATATATGGGTTGGACTCGGCACCTTCCACATCATCTAGGAATACCAAGAATTTTCAGTCTACGACACAACGGTTCAGAAGTTATTGGCCAAAACGTAAAGTTGCTTGTTATGGCGCCACCATCTGGCCAATGTGCATGAGTAGTGGTGGGCCATAAGGGCCCACCTGCCAACTATTTTTTGCTGTAGGACTTACGGTTTCTGAGCTGCAGATACTTTTAGCAGAGAAAAAGGAAGAAAGAAGCAGAATAATTCAAGCAAATACAATCGGGTTCCAGCACTACATCGCTTGGACCTCTCATATTAGAGGTTGGAATAAACTGTTGTTGTCTCTTGTTTGTGACAAGATAAAGAAAGTAGCAAAAGTTCACTGAAATAATGTTAGGGCATGGGGAAGCAGGTTAATTCAGTGCTTTTCACATTTAATAGGCAGAAAATTATGGTAATAATGAGACAAGACACCAGAGCAAATATCACAACACCTCTCCAAAGAGAACACGAGAACATTGGAGCAAACCAGGTTGTGGAAGCAGACTTTCCGTGTTTTAACTACCTTCTCATGTCATTATATCTTTTAGAATTTGGATGTTTTCTCATGTAAATGCCACGGACACAAGCTGCTGTCCTATGTGAACTACGATACTACATAATACTATATTTTTAAAGCTTCGGTATCACAGGTATTGTGAGGGTTTGGTATCGCAATGCAGGCCTTCTTTATTGTGTTATGAATTGTTGTGGATAAAATTCCCAACTGTCAAACCCTTTTGTTAAAGGGATACCTTGGCATTTTGAGTTTTCTTATTTTTCTTTGCCAGAAAAAAAAATCTATTTGTCCTCTCCTTCAGTTTTCCTTAATTGGCTTATTCGCATTCAAACTTTATTGAAATCCCTGGTCACAATAAGTTGTAAACTTGTGGCTTTCAAATAATAAGAATTCTTCCAAGCCATAGAAAATATAGATGTGGCTGGTAAAGAAAAATAATTTGAATTTCAAATTGTCAAAGTACACCTTTGAAGTCACTTTGCCTTTAGCTTTGCTCTCAACACCCACTAATGTGCAAAACTCTTGAATACTCATGAGTTCTTCAGAAAGGTGCCTGAGGAAAACATTATTTCTCTATAAGGATAGCATGGCATCACTGTTGTCATGTCCTTTGGCTCACTGGGAGGAGGAGGAGGAGGAAGAAGATGTGTTTTTCCATTTCCATCCTGACCAAGCCAGTAAGGTCATGTAGACAAGCACTTAGTCAGCGCTTGGCTACACTGGTAATTTTTACATTGGAAATCCAATTTTTAAGCCTTTATTGGAAAGAACTTTTGGCTGCATGTCTGTCTCGATATCGGGAGAATCTGATTCTGTGCATCTTTCCTTTTTAGATGGCTATCAAAATACTTCTCACCCAGTGTGCCACAAATAAGGAAAAATCTGATAATTTCCGCTGGCGTAAATTCAACTGCTCAAACAATGCTTCTTAATCGAGTAACGCATCTGAATGAAGTGACACACACAAAGCCCATAAAAGAAAACACATCACAGTTTTTGAATGAGTGACTTTTTACGAACACTTTCAATTGCTGTCAGAAACGTGTATTTTTTGAGCCAGTTTAAGCAATAATTGTTGAATGTCTTATCCTTTATGTGTCGATGTTTTGCACATGTTTTGACTCTGAAGTGCTGTTATGTGCAGGGTACATGCGGAGATGAAGGACGATGAAGGAATCAAGCACAGCGGCTCTCTGATTCACCAAATAAAAACAAAAACCTGCCATTATACCGCCAAGTCCAGTGTCAAGAGGGATAGATGATAATTTGCTTAGAAAGCAGTTGCTATTTGACTATCCTTTATAATTACTGGGCCAAACCTTACCTTACAGTGGACCAAATTTAAAAGAAAGCAGCTACAACTACTGTCGTGTACGTAGAAAAATCTCCACAAAAGGCCTTAATCACTATAATCGCACAGTTTAAAATAACAAAGGCGCTGAAGACTTGTGCTCTAACAGCTGAGCTCTTATCAGCTGTAACACTGACAAAATAACAGCTTTGGGTAATTGCTACCTAGGTGTTAAATGGGATTACCACTCAGTTCAAGAGTTGATATGCTCTTCCTACTGTCCTGTACGGTCCGCACAGTAAGACCTCTTCGATCGGAAGAGCACACGTCTGAACTCCAGTCACACAGTGATCTCG
>OMOV01082139.1:5216-18163 GCA_900312565.1 Beryx splendens | reverse complement strand
TTGTCTGGACAAGACAGAACAAGACAAGACAAGGCAAGGCAGGGAAGGACAAGACCAGGCTGGGCAGGGCAGGGTAGGGTAGGGCAAAACAAGACAAGACAAGACAAGGCAGGGCAGGGGAGGAAACGACAAGACAAGGCAGGGTAGAGCAGAACAACACAAGACAAAACAAGACAGGACACTACGAGACGGGACAGGACATTAAGGATCCCTATAGGGAAACTGGAATGTTGCAGAAGGAAAAAGTAATAGGACACAGCAAAGGAATTAGAATAAAAATGTTTGCAGTATGTTATGCAGAATGTATGAATGAAGAGTATGGGGGAAATTATGGATTAAAGCATTACTAGGGTATGCAAAACAACCAAATTTATGTGCAAATATGCAAATTTACTGAGAAAAGAATGAATGCAGAATAATAATATACTCTAAAATATGAACTATGTGCAGTATGAAACAGGTGGGAAACATAAAAATACTGTATATGCAATGTATAACAGTGGGAAGTATGTGGAAATATGAGGAGAAACACGTGAACTCACAGCAAATATACATGATGTGAAAACTTCTCTTATCAGTACTATTTACTTTACAGATGTAGAAAAAAGGTTGACGTCTTTGGTGATGTGTCTTGTGCATCCTAACCTAACTATCACCCCATTGCCTCTGACCTCACCTTGACCTCTTGCATACATTTACAATTCACACTTTTAGCGCAACGCCCCAGCGGATAGAGCTTAACCAAGCATGCCTCAGTTAATACACTTCTCTGCGCTGTCCATTTTAGAGGCATTCAATTGGTACTTGCCATACTACTCCCATCAGTCCACACACACACACACACACACCAGTCTTCTCTGTGAACTAAGTCAATGTGAAACGTATAGCCCAAACAAAACCAGAGAGAGAGAGAACAAGGGAGAGTGGGATGGGAGTGAGTAAGAGAGCTGGAGATGGGACAACTGTCTGCAGCAACAAGAAAGGGCAATTAAACGCTTAGTCATGAAAAGAACAGCTCAAGCTTTTTTTTTGTTTCTAATTTGCAGTTGTGTCACTCCAAACAGAACACTTTAATAAAAAGATGCAGATGAAGTCATTCTCTGATATTTTCTTGTTTTATTTGTCATTTCTCATTCATTAACTGTTTCATTGCCCCTTTGAAAATATTGTCTCCTTTGAAGAAATGACCACAGGATGAGCTGTAAGAATTATTGTTTGTGATTAAATTTGGTCAAAATTCTGCTTTCTTCCAAGATTTCTCTAGCTACAACCTGTGTAGATCCTGAAACTTGACTTGTTATCATTCTGAGATGCTCTGTTAAGACTCAGCTTCATGTATTTTTAATGCATCTATAATCCAGGGTTGGACATTTTACCAGCTATGGCTGTGCTGCTGACTTACATTTGTAAATAACAGTGAATTTGTAATTACAACGAGAACATCACTGTGCGCTCCCGGCTTTGTAATCCCTTTGTAACCCGTATCCACCCACTGAACATGATTAGTCATGGTAGTAAGTATTAGTAGAGTTTTGGGTTATGTTGCTCCCACAGAGACTCGTCGGTGTTTTGTCATCCATTAGTGACTTTCCACACAACACCACAGTAAAAAAAAATAATTCAATCAAGAAAATCCTGAGAAGCCCGTTAAGTTGTATCCATCTTAGAGGCTTCAGAAAAAACTGATTACCTCACAAATTAGCATTAATCTTATGTAGCCTAGTGGATTGGTCATTATGGAACCACTGGAGCTCCAATCTAATCAAGAGCTAACAACTATTTAAATTAAATGTGCAAATGGCTGCAATACTTCTCTTATCATAAAAAAAAACACAAAAGGCCACAATTGCAGTAGTATGGCACCAACTGCGGCTGTGGCTTAATTTAATTTATTCAATGTTTATAAGTAAGGCGGCCATTCTCAAATCTACTGTCGATTCTGTTTCTGTTCATTCATTATTACAGATGCCAACCAGTTATAGTTGAACTAACATTTGCCTTATCGTGTGTGTTTTGGCTGCATTGTAAAGGGAAAACCAGCCACCGTGTTATTTATTTAATGACGGTTCAAGTGTTGTCAGGACAGCCGATAAGGTGATCTGCGTCAAAGCATTAAGGCAAGTTGACCAGGTAAGAAGAGAAGATGGATTCCCCTATTTACAAGCGTCTAATTACCTTATCGTGCCTCCTTAAATACAACGTTAGATGTCTCACTCCTGCGTTATTCTTTACCCTATCCTGTTCCCTTTTCCTGGTTCCCCTGTTTCTTGCCCCATATTTCCCCCAGGGTTTCTCTGAAATCCCCTAAATAATGCACACGCGGAGTGAAGGGCTTAAAGGGGGTGCATGATGGATCACTCTCCTTCTCTTTCTGGAGCTGTTGTATTCTTCTTGTGCCACAGCTTATTTATCATTTCCGTAATGACACTGCTCTCAGGTGAATGTCTAAATATCTATATTTACAGCAGACAACCTTTAAAAAGAAGCAGTTTTTCCATGATCCAGTTTTTAGCGTGTGACATCACAACAAAAATGGGTCACACGCCTGCTTTGATGCTTTTATTTTGAAAATCCCAATTGTTCACGTAAAAATAGCTTATTTACAGACACTGAAATCATCAAATTGCCAATTATTCTATTTATCCAAAGCTGCACGACTTGTGGCAGCTTGTGACAGTCACACTCTTGAACAGAAACTTAACTACGCAGAAATTCAGGCCTGATGTGATCATTAAACTGTAATGGGTTGTGAAGTAAACAGCGGAGAAACTTAAAGCAGAGGCAGTTTTAAAACAATAAAGCCCAAATCGAGAATGGATCTAATAGGAGTAAGTGCATAGAAAGTGAACGTCTGAATTCCCAAACATCAAAGCCTCAAAACAGTACTTAAAGCTCCTGTTTACCATACTGGCAATAATTTTGAGAGAGAGAAATGCGGTATCAATCTCTCTGCAGGAGCTATTCTTTTGCTTGAAAGCAATTCATCTTATAAACAGAAGGGTAGCTCCACCAGGGGGAAAAAGGAGTTTATTCTCAAAATTAATGATAAAGGTATAAATTCAAGGAGGAGATCATTAAACATGAATTTTAAACTAATTTTAAAGTAGCAGTTTGCGATTATTTGTCAGGATTTGTGTTCATGGATTGATTTAAATGACTTGCTGTTTTGAGAATAGAGAGAGAATCCCCTCGAGAGGAAGCAATAGTTCCTACCTGTAACAAACTGTATGCCTACGTGAGATAAGCTGTAGCTTTAATGATCCCCGTGGGGAAATTGGGCCGTTGCAGCAGTAAGGAATAAGATATAGACAAGAATACAACAAATACTGAGGATTAAATACAGTGTATATAGGGCAGGGAGGACTCAGGATTTTTCTTTCCAACAGTGTCACACTTTCAAAAGTTTATCTGAAATGTTAATTAGATTTGGGATTAGTATTTGAATGTGTCCTGTGTGTGTGTGTGTGTGTGTGTGTGTCCTGCCCTCCTGCCGCAGCCGATGGGTAAGATGAAATGGCCTTAGAGGGGATCTTACCCAAATGAATGCTTGATTCCTATCACGTCTTCTCGGTTGGGTCTAAATGTTTTTCCAAGCTCTAAGCATCCTGGATGTTTTTACAAGGTCGTATTTATCATAAATTTAAAGCTGCTATAGGCAACTTTGCATTTTGGCAGCCACCAAGTGGCTACAGGAGGATTTTTGAAAGTTTGAGGACTTCATTACTCAGAAATGATGGAAGGACCAGAAGAGTCTATGTTTGTAGAGGAGGATATACCCTCTCATACATATTAGAATCAAATGTACCATCATGTCCTCAAAGCAAAACATACAAAGGGTGGGCAGCTTTCCTGATGGGGCGTTTTTGGCCGCCTTACCGTGCAGCATCTTCATCATGCTAATCCACAGCTCCTATTGGCTGGAAATAACAACTTGCTGTCATGCCTATTGACAGATTCACAGGTTAACAGATATTTGCAGTTTACAAATTTACAAATTCAGCGAGCGTCGTTCAAGTGTGCATCGTTACCTGTTCGCTCTATCAGATTCACAGAGGAGTGACATATGTACAGAAATCTGTTCAGAAATATGTCCTGACTCACACACAGAGATAACTGGGACGGTAAAATGGATGTCAGGCCCTTAAGTGTGACTGTGAAAAAAATTACCATAAAGTGAGTCACTGTACTGCTAAGAGAAAGTATGCTCCGAGTCTGCTGCTGTGCTTTCCCATCAGCGGTCAATTACAGCGACGACCGTCATTTATCATCGAGGTAATGAAGTCTCAAGAGGCAGACGGAGGAAGAAAGAGAGCACAGGCATGGTGGAGTAAATTAAGCAGCAACAACTCCAACTCTTTAACTCTGAGTGTGTATACTGTATATCAGATAAGTATTTAAGCAGGAAGTCATAAATAGCCAATCGACAGGCAACCACACAGATCACTGTCAGCCTATGGAAAAAGGTTTCATGTCTTTTGGTAACAGTTGCAGTTCTGGTCCTGTTTCGTCTTAAAAGCAGCCGGCATTTAAGATTGATTTGACCCCTGATCAAGTGGTGTCACCCTCACAGTTCATCTTTGAGCATCCTTTTCACATTATATATTCTACGAACTGTTCTGCAAGAGTGTGTCTGAAATAGCCTACTGAAAGGCAGTGCAGGCCTTGGTCCTGGTCCTGGTCCTGTTTGTTCGTAAGCCACCTGCATGGTGACAGACTTGAGGCTGAAGTCGACTGTAATCTGAGAGATTTCGCCACAAGTATCTGCAGATGCACACAGGAGAGGCCAGTGCAAGTCCATGATTATTCACCCTGGTGAAGTCTGGTCCTGTTTCCCCTGCAGAACAGTCAGCTCACTCAACTACAAGGCTTCAGCTCTTAGTGTGTTGTGACCCCTGGTGGTTGTAAGTATACAGTTTGTATTCAACATTTTGTTAATCTTTGTTTGCCCGCTCTCGGCACCAACTGCACACCTGACCGTCCTGCCGGGGGGGGGGGGTTCCTCTCTGTCAGGCTCTTCACAAGGTTTCTTCCAATTGTTTTTCTTCCTCATGAGGTTTTCGTGGGAGTTATTTCCTTGTTGTCATTGGGGTGTTGTTTCATTTGTGAAGCCCTTTGAGGCTGTATCTGTGATTAAGGGCTATACAAACAAACCTGACTTCACTTTAACATGTACTTACTTATACTTAGATGTAGAGACGTTACGTCTGACAGCAGCCAACAACACAAACGATGAGTTTGCAGCATATCTCTTCATTGCATGGTTTTGCATTAATTGATTGTTAAGGCTGAAAATACAGTATAATGTGTCATTTTACAACATTACATTATGATTGAGGCTTTGCATATTGTTTGTTGATTTCTTTGTTGTATGTGGGTTTAATCCTTATTGTTGAGGATGTAACGTTTCTGTAGTGGGTCTTGCTGAGCGTATTAGCAGTTAAATTGTGGTAGTGAGCTTTTATTGGTGATTTTATTTGATTTTTCATTGTTATACTTAGGGGCAGCCAGTTCTGCTGCCTTTCACTCTTGTATTTTAAGTCTTCTTCTTCTTCTTCTTGTTACCAAAACCTTCCCATGCATGAAAATGAACTTATACATGCACACAGATCCAGCCACATACTGAGCAACACCCACTACAGTGTGGAACCAACTGTCCTCCTGTGACAAAGCAGCAGTAAATATAATCTTCAAATGACACCAGACTTGCTATACAGCACCTCCAGATTCTCATCAATAAACAATCCACAGGGAGTTTTAAGGTCTCAAAAACAGCCCCACAGTACATGAAAATGTCTCACTGTGAACATCTAGCATCTATATTATGGAGCATTCAATCTTAGAAAAAAAAAATGACAATGACACTTATCAGAATTTTATCTTTAAAACTGAATTTTGGAGATTATTTTGAATTCTGGGGAAGGAAAGTCAAAATTGCGCCCCTGGTGGCTGCATTTCTAAACTTTTGACAATACCCACTGTCGGTCATAGTGTGAATCAACTAGTGCTGCCACTGCTCAGCTCAATACTGCTTCTCTGTCAACCAGACAGAAACCCCAGCTGTCACGCCATGACAGTCTATCGTCAGACTGGTTTATGTAGACAGCCTAGTTGGTTAATCCTGATGTTGTAGTGGCAGGCTCAGGTTTCCACTTTGTCCACTTGTCAGACTCTTGTCACGCTGCCATTCAGGAGATCGGTTACTGACTATCTCACACGAGGACTCCTCTGCAGCCTGTTTCCTCTGAGTGCAGCCTGCAAGCTTCTGCTGCAGCCCTCCGAGCTCTTTGACCGCATGGCTGAAATATGGGTGTTATTTTGAAGAAATTGGCCATTATTCCTTGATTTTATGGTTACAAATGTGCACCCTGCTTGGATGCCATTGTTCTGTAGATTCCCTTGCCAACCATAGTCATGCCAGAGGACAAAATGTGCTCTAGAGAGGCAGGAAAAAGCCCTCGTCATATAAATCAAGGAACATGAATTCTATTGGAATACAATACTGAGGTCCGCTTTCTTTCTTCTCCTCTTCAACAAACATTCTTGGTCAATATTTTTTACTCTTCATTCCTTCTTATACTCACTCTTTCACTCTTTATGCCCGGCAGTGAGAGGACAAGCTGCTGGCTGTGGACGGCTGGAAGGATATCACTCTGACGCTGCACATTTTTTCTTTGCTCCATGTTGAATTGTTTGTGAATGGAGTGTGTTTTGTGTTCAGTGACCCTCATGCACTTTCCTTGGCTTTCATTCTGGGTGTAAATGTGTGAATTCAGGCTAAGGACACGCGCAGAAAGACCTCAACATCGGCCTATAGAGAAGAGGAGGCTGTACTTGCCAAGGTGATTCAGACTACATTATGAAGGTAAAATGATAATGAAGTCTACAGTACGAGTGCTGGTGTGTCTTTTCTAAAGCTCAGTCATACATCAGTGGAGAAGAAAGCTGAACTGAGCCACCAAGACGATCAAAAGTCATGTCTGCAGATCTGCATATCACTGAATTTCCCCTCAGTTACACAGATGGTTTTTTTTTGCAGGAGGCGCCGCTGAAAAGTGGAGCAGAACATGGAGTGTGTGTCGTCGTCCCTACAAAGTACAACACTTACAAAGGGCTTTCCAAGTACATTTGGGCTGCAGCCAACCCTCTGAAATGTGCCACATTACTGGAGCGGGCCACTGCACAAAAAACAAGGCACTTTAATTCAAGTTATCTGACTGCATTAAAAAAATATGGTTAATTACTGGGGCTCCTTTCCTGTTTCATCTTAGTGATCTTAGTGAGAGGGAAGAAATATGATCTATCTAAACATATGATCTATTATAACTTACTCTTGTTAATGAAAATGTCATTTTTCTTTTTTTCCCGCCTGCGCAGCAACATTACTCAGCTGCCTTGAAATGTTTTAAGATAAAATAACTAAAGCATTAGAGCAGGAGGGAACGGCCATGCCTTTGAGCAGTAAGTACTTCCGTTTTTGCAACGTGGCATCAGTGCACTTCTCCCGAAATTTCAACATGAATCAGACTGGATGAATGAACATGAACCGCTGACCCCACCACTTGTTTATAGTTCCCCAAACAGCTTTTCAGTGTCACCAGCATCAATATCTGAATCAAGACTGAAGATTATGGGAAATAGGCCGCTTTCCCAGCAGCGATGTGATTTACAAACAAAACTGAAAGTAACCCACCGAATGAGTCGTCTCTTTCGTCACACTGGCTTCATATCTGTGGAGACATTCTGGGATATTTTGATTACTTTACGTGAGAGAGAAAAAGATGTCAGGAAGCTAGTCATCACAGGATGTCTCAAGGGGATGTGTCACTGAGGGGGGAAAAGGAAATCTCAGATCAGATTTTCCATCATCTAACTGTTTGTAACGCACTGATTGTTGCATCTGTGCAGTTTTATTAATTTGAATGGGTTTTTATACGTAGAAAAAAATCACTTTATCAAATGTAATGAGCAAACAGGGCTGTAGTTCTTTAAATGTCCATCTGAGATGACTGAAAACACCTGCAAATTTAAAAAACAAAAAGCCAGAATGAGACTTAAATTAAAGATATAATGTGCAGCAAATGGCCAGATGGATACATCTGCTAAATTAGGCTCAGGGAGGGACAATCTGCAATTCTCAATAGCTACACACACATATCCAAACGTTTTCTGATTCTGAAGTCGCTGCAAACAAGGCACATAAGTCTGCAATGTGCTGTCGCTTCATGCGAGCAGTGATTGACTGAACAGAAATGACAGTACAACAGTGATAATTCTCTCTCTCTCAATTATAATCTTCAAAAATGCAAAAGAAGCCCAACACCCCGAGATTTTTTCTTATATTCTTGATTGGAATCTGCATCAAAGAGTACGGTTATGAGATGGATGGATAAGGTAGGTCTGTCTGTGAACATGGTTAAGGAGACTGTGAACATTTCCCTGAGACAGTAACTCATCTCTTCCACTTCAACAGGTGATAACAACTTATGTGGACTCACATGTTCAGGAGGTGGATGGGATTAGGATATGGGAGGGGGATATCGCTTGAAATTGCACACTGGGTTATTAATAACTCATGTGCATGGATCTACCTGGGCACAATGCAGTCATGACATACTTCACAGTGGATATTTCACTACGCCACTGTCCCCCCTCGACCCTCTCAGGCTCACTCGGGTGGTGCATGTCGGCCCGGCGAACATCCGGCGGGGCTCTAGAAGGTCAGGCGCCGCTGCTAGCTGAGCTTGAGAACGTCTTCGACAGGATGATGCTGGGCAAGGTGCCTGGTGGGGCATGGTGGAAGACTGGCAAACTCAGCATCATCTTTTACAGCCCTTTAAATCACAACACATTTTTATTGACTTGCTTTTAAGTCGTTGTTTTTGACACATTTCTTTTAAAGTCTTTTATCTCATTTCATTTCACATATTTCTCTTTTAATCTTGTTTCCCATCATATCTCCTTTTATATTTTCTGTTCCTGTTTTTATGCCTTCCTGTAACGCACTATGTAAACTAGTGCTATATAAATAAAGCTTTTTCATTATTGTCATCGCCCCTGTTTGACCACACTTAGTTACAGTATGTGCTCGGATGTCTGTAATGACAGGAATAGATACTGTACACAGCAGCCCTCCCAGTCTACTGGTTCTCTGACTTTCACTTCACCCAGTCTTTCCTGACTGGAGTGTCCCTGAACTTTACCAGGAAGTGCATCATCCCCACACACTACAATGGCTTTACAAGTGAAATGTAACTCTCAATTGTTTCCCAGCTTCCTTTCCAGCGTATTTTTGCCAACATTTTTGGAGTGGATTTCATATTTTCCTTTTGTATTCCAGGTGAACACACGGACCGCCCATATGGAAGAGAAGCCATAGGACGGGGCCGTTATCAGGGGCCTGTTCCTAGAAGATAGAAAACATTGATGCGGTTGGGGAACCCTGTCCACCACAGGCCGCTCTGCCAGCTACTTCCCGTCCACCAGCTGCAGAAACACTGGAACAAGACAGTGGCGGCATGCCTCTGCCAGCTGGGTGACTGGGAACCGGAGCTGGAGTCCAACAGTTTTTTCACCCGTTTGAGCCAACTGTTACGCCTGGAAAACAAGTTTATACGCAACAAATACACAGACACACATCAGCCTGACCGATGGATTGGTCCAAGATATTTACACTGATGCTCAAACTATATGCTAGCTGTTTTTACTTTCTTGAGAATCATAATGAATACTACTGCAGCCTTGTTATGACATGGCTACGGCTGCAGTATGATGCTTTTGTTTCACAGGAAATTCTTAAAGGGGAATACCGCTGAATTTCAACATTCAAATTAAGCTGAGCTAGGACATTTTATTTTGTATAGATGAACATTTGCTACTGTCCCCTATGGGCAGAGATGAGACAAGAAACGTTGATTGATTGATCAGACTTAGATTATTCAATTATTTTTGAGGCATTTTGCTTTGAGTGGTGCAGATATACAATGAGGTTACCTTATGACGGTAAGTAAAGTTATTACAGGGGATTTAATCCTCTTATTGTGAAACCACATACTGTACAGTATATTAAATCTCTTCATGTCAGGTCACATTATGACTCAGGTATAAAAGCAACTTCATATTACAGTATAAAGCATGTTTCTTGGCAGTTTAATTACTTGCTGATGAACAAGTCACAGGTGGCGCAAAACAGTGACAACATGTCAGAATGTGTATTTGCATTTTGATGTACTTTACACACAAATCTATTTTTCTATATGGTTCTATTTTTCATGCACAATTAGTATAACAATTCTTCACATGGAATAATAAATAAATTCAACATATAACACAACATGATGGCATATTATATTACAAGATACACAACACTGACAGCGTTCCTCTGAATCAGCTGAGTAGCTGGAAGCCTTCAACTACAGTGAAGACCTGCGTTTACAGTAAAACATCTTTACAATGTGCCCCAACAACGAAAATAAATGGCTTTTTCCTGAAAGGCGGGTTTTCTTGCACCTTTGAACGAGTGGTAATGAAAACCCAACCCTTGAGATCAGCCTGTGCCTGCACTCCAGTTTCCTGTCCTTGGTAACACGAACTCTTGGCAAGGATGGAGTAGCTGGAGCATCAGGTCTCATCGTCATGTGACTGTAAGTAAATTGGCTTGGCCTGCTTCCTGAGGCGCTGCTGTGCTCGCAGCTTCCTGCCTTTCTGCGTCGCCAGTCCCATCGGAGGCAGGTAGCTCTGCAGGAACGCGGAGAGGAACATATTGAATTAAACCGCTTAACAACACTGTAACCTACACAGACACAGAAAAAGATGCTGGGATGCGTGATTAGCACTTACAGCCCGTGGATATGGGTTCCTGTAATGCAGACCTGTCAAGTTAAAGGAAAATAACTATCAGTTAGTAGGCATCTTTAAGATCATATGAAGTCAGGCAAAACATAAATCAACAATATGTCTGAACATAAATTTCAAAACTGGTGTCCAGTAATATCTTAAGAACATTAAGATCAGTGTACTCTGATGTTTTCCTCTTCTAAATCTGTCCGTGATATCCTGATTGGGGATAATTCTGATGAAATCAATATCTGAGCGAGGGGTCAGCGCCTACCACTCCTGCCACTCACTCCCCCAGTCTCCTAGCCACGGCCCTTCACCAAATATAACTCCTAAAACCCTCCGTCCTGGAACGCTGGTCCTAGACATCAGCCACCTGCTTCCCTCAGTACACAGGTGATTTTTGAGGTGCTTTGCTCTTCTGTCATAGACGCTTTAGCCCTTTCAACGCTATCATAAAAGCTAGCTTCTGCTGGAAAATCCCCACGGCAGCACCCACGACCTAAAAAGGGAATGTACAAGAGCCGAATGTAGGAGGGAGAAACACTAAACTACATATCCATTCCCGACAGTTTAAGGACTTACTAACCTCTTACAATCTAAATAAATAAATAAACAGACAAACAAACAAATAACTAACCGTGGATGCAAGAGCCAAATATTTCTCTCATGTAATTTCTGCCAATTAGCACAACGCTTGGTTTCTATTTCGCACACTTTGATTGCATTATAAAACCTGCTCATACGAGTGTTTCTGCTTCGTTCTCTACTCTTTTTCTGCTTCAAGGTTTTTTTTTTAAATTCTTTTTTGCTGAAGGAATTAGATCCAAGATTACATTCACTTCACATCCCGTATATTATGTTGTTCAAAACCACATGGATGGGAAGGACCTTTGTTGAGTCATGGGGTCAACAGGTAAGAAATCTCGTGGCGTCTTTCCACTCTTACCTATTTCTATCCTTGCTTCACATTCTTCGATGCACTTCTTTATTGATTCTTGATCTGTCAGCTTAAGTGAAGCAACAAAGAAGACGGTCAGTCACACAAGCTGACATGAATCCACTGCATTTCCATGTCTGAGAGCAGAAGACGCTTCACACCTGTTGGTTCTGTCTGAAGAGACTGCGGGCCTCCTGAACAATGTACTTTCTCTCAGTGTCTGTGTCGCTGGTGACAGCAGTCTGCGCCTGCCAGGTCCGGGCGATGCGAAAGACCCGCTTGTACAGCGACAGCACCGTCTGACGAGTGGAAGCCGTCATCAGGGCTCCAAATCGGAGAAATCAGCGTGTACCTGCACAGTGAAACAAATGAAGCTGTCTTTAATTCATGCAGCTTTTGAAGACAGGAAAAACTCAAAGGAGAGGTGGGGATTCGAGTCACGTGACTTGGACTCAAGTGAGACTAGAGTCAATTTTAATTGCTTGAGACTTGTCTTAATGCATGAAGAGACGACTTGAGACTTGACTTGGATTCTGGTGACTTGGGACTCGACTTTGACTTGTACTCTGATGACTTGAAAAGGTTTCTAATGTCTTGTTTGAGATCTTGTGTTTGTGTAAATGACTCAGATTGAAAGTGATGAGATTTGTTCCAGCAGACGACTGAATTTAAATTCTGTTTTCTGAATTTGTATGGAATGATTGAATTTATTGAAGTTGAAACTGATGATAGAAATCACATTCATCGTGCTCTTACCAGGTTTTTAAAAAAAATATTAAAACCATATTGCATTGAAAAGGTCCATGACATGTTGTTGTCTTTAAGATATTACATTGATACTGGATTCTTCATCTGCTCTTGACTTGGTGTTCTACATGAGACTTGAGATTTGACTTGAGACTTGTGCCTCAAGACTTGAGACTAATTGGTGCAAAGTCACCTTGGTCACACCTTGTTTATTTATGTTTTTTGGCTGGGGTGTTACATACTGTACAGTGTCTATTACTTGTATAAACCCTGTACAGTATGATTTTGTTTGGGGTCTTACGTGCAGTGTTATCACTCGCCATTAGATGGCACTAAAACATAAACACGTCTGTTTTGCATACATAACCTTACAGTTCATGACTCAACGGTATCTTGAGATCGGAAGAGCACACGTCTGAACTCCAGT
>OMOV01082090.1:2368-14884 GCA_900312565.1 Beryx splendens | reverse complement strand
CTGCTCAGCTCTGTGTCTGAGTGCAGCAGGGGCTGCTTGCTGTAAACACCGTCACATCACAGCGGGGCAGGGCTTCAGAGCTCTGACTAGCACGTGCCCCGCTCAGTTAAACTGCCGGAGAGGGAAGAACGAGCACGCACAGGAGAAAAAAAACAGAGGCTGCCCGAGAGAGAAGGCCGAGTACACGCAGGAGAAAAAAACAGAGGCGGAGGCAGTAATATTGTGTTGCTGGGGATCCGAGGAAGTGCAGTGTCGGATTTGGTGCAATTTCGACACGCGCCATGTTCAATAGTAATAAACGTAGCGGCGGGGCGAACGGTGCTCTATGCAGCAGTGGGGTGAATGGGCACTGCACTTGCTGGGGACCCAAGGAAGCGCAGTGTCGACTGTGAAGTTGTTTGGATGAGCGGTTCTCGAGAAAGCTGCAATTTATATTTACATTTTTTATAATTTATACTATATATATATATATATATATACATATATTAGCCAGTAAAAAACTTTCTTGGCAGGTATTTTATTTATTTATTTTTTAAAGTTTACCAGCCTTTGGCAAGTAAGCCAAAAATGATGTTAGACACGGGATGTTCTACATGTGAAGGGTTGTACCGCATTCCTGTCAGGGCTGAGCAGCTTGGGCCGTCTGGTCTGACAGCACATGCTCATGTGGCTGAGTAATTTTGCTGCTTAGATTGTCACAGCACATGTTGTGCAGTGTGACTGTGTGGGCCTCTTTCATAACCAGAAGGGGGCAGCAGTCCACGCTTCTTCATTACCACAGACCATGCAATGTCTGGATATGTTTTGTTTGTGCGTGTGTGTGTCAGAGTACAAAAACATAACAATCAGATTCATTCAAATGTATGCAGAGCAAACAAATTCAGGCAAAACACCATTGTGCAGCTTCTCACAGCTTTGCGTATTGTAGTAACTGAAAAGAGATCTCAAACAGATGTTTCAGATAATTATGTTGTGACAACACACGGTATTGGCTATGACACCGTAATTATTGCTATGGTGCTTTCCTATTTGAAAGAGAGTCACCAGCAGGTGCAGCACACACCGTCACCGTCATCATTTTTGAACAATGCTAATGGGGAATTGCAATGAGGGAGGTGATGGAACGATAGGGGGAAATCTACCCAATTACTAGTGACATGTCTTTTAAAAAAGGAACTACTTGTGTTTTTGATGCAGAAAACCGTGAAGACAACGTGTACCTGAAAAACTACAGTATGTTCCTCATCACATCATTCCCTCTTGCAAAAACCAACACGAAGAACTAAATGACTACGTGATAACCTTTCACTGGGTAAGAGAAAAGGTTTTCATGCTTGTGCCTGGATAATTTCTGTCCAGATTGAAATTCAGCCCAAATTGTCAGTAACAAGAATCTCATCTACCACATGAACCACATGGAGTATCTGTTGTGTATTTACAGTATTACCTGTCCAGCTTGTAGAGGGTGTTCAGGTTGCGGACGTGCGTCTCCACCCCAAAGTCCTGAGCCATCTTGAGGATGGCGGCGTCGCGCTCTCTGCCGTAGGGTTCAGAGTCGTACTCGAAGGTCAGCCGCGTCACATTCCATTCCTCGGTAAAGAAAGGCACACTGCATTTAATACCATTACAATAATAAGAGGATAGCTTTCTCGGTATATTACGTTCCAAATTCGCAGCAATGAGCAGTCTTACTACTTATAAAAAAATAAAAAATAAAAAACCTTAACAATGAAAAAAAGTAGCCTCAATGGTGTCTGTCATGCTTGGATTCAGTGGCGGTAGAGCATAAAGCTGATGATAGTTATCACATTTCAGATGCAGTCCATTTCCTGTTACCTACGTGCTGAATTACCACCTTGCTCAGCAGTCACCAGTCAAAATGTGCAAATTCCAATCATAATCAAATCAAGGCGTTTCTCTTTACACAACTGGTGGAACGTATTTGATTTGGACCAAAATCATAAATAAATATGATAGAGGCTACTCCACCCAGCTACACCCAAATAGCAACAACTCCCAGTGAGAAAAGACATAGTTAGTCACCCGTGTGTCAATTCATAAATAAAATCTATGATTTGTGTGACTACAACGCAGCAGATAGGCTATGTCAAATTAGAGATGCGGTATAATTTAATAACCAGAGACTGATTACATCCAAGTAGGAATAAAAAACATATTTTGAAGATAAAATAATATATTTTGGTTTCAATGTCCTGGCCTGGGATGAAAGTATTTCCAATCTGCCTAGAGGTTCAGCTGGTATACAACAGAGGCCGGTGTAAATGGGGGAATAACTACTAAATGTGTGACACTTTCCAACCTGCACCGAAGATTTAGAATAGGCAGTTGCCTTGACTGTAATCCTAGTCAGTCACAGCAATACCTCTCCAGGGATCACTTTGTCAGCCGACAACATAATCCACTTTTAGATCTGTCCCAACAACGACAGAGGTGGGAGTTGCCATAATTAAGTATTGTCACATAACTATTCAACTCTATAGTCTCAGTTCCAATTCAACATCAGTAATGGCCAAAAGGGGTCAACAGTCCTCATTCCACTTCCCCGTTTCAATCTCAGCATCCTTCCTGAAGAGCTTTTACATTATATCAGTCGGTGTTGTCTTAAAAACGAAAGCATTGTAATGCCAAATGAGCTGGTTGGCCAGAAAGGCGCTGGCATCTCTGAGTGTTACGTGATGAATGACTAGTATGACCACTTTCGCACACACTCTTCTGTGCTGACCAAACACAAACACAGCAGGACATATGATACACAAACACTCCTCTCCGATTGTTAAGCACTGGATTTTCAAAGAGCAGAGGGACTATTGTTAGGCTTAAATAAACCAAAAGACAATGCACCTGGACTCTGTCGATTCAAATGAATGGGTTGCAGGTGCGTAGGATCCATTTATGGAGAGCTAATGCACAAACTAATACAATGAAAAAGTGCAGCGAAGACACTGAAGATGATATAATCATCAAAACATTTGTCTCTTTCATTTGAGCACTTTGCTGCACCGATGATCTTTGTGGCTGCACATAACTTTGGCAAATAAATGTCATGAAAGAAATGTTGTCTCTCCTTGTTTATGTATAGAGTCAAGTGTGGGTTTCCCTTGATCTGCTGATTTACTAGCCAACTTCACGGGCTTCGAATGACTCAGAGTTGGACACACGGATTTAAAAATCAATCAGCGGGGTAAACAACCAAGGGATGAAGCTGGACTGTGCATGACTAAATATACACTTTTGCAGGCTGTAGATTTCAGTTGGTGTTGCAACAATGGATCGCAGATGCTTGACGACAGAAGTGGATCCTTTTGCCATTTGTGACAATTATGATGATTGATGATGGATCAGTTTGGTATAACCTCTTGCAGAGAGCTAGGCACTTCAGCTGGAACTCCGGCATTTCAAACAAGTAGTAGACACCATCCATTCTGTTTTGGACCGTTTGGGACAGTCTAAGGTGAGTGACAAGCTGATAATGGCATCATTTAAAAGTTATGAAACTTTAAAACAGACCAAAATAACAAGAATGAAGAGACAAGATTGAAGTGTATTGATTCTATGGGGTTTCATAATATGCCATTTAAAACTGCTACAAAATGGGAGGGGGAATGACAATACCATCATTTTGACGAGTCATGCCATTCAGATCAGTACTTAGGCCATTTAAACATTCAATAGACATTTTGTGCAGACTTGACACTGCCTTAGGTTTCTACTAAATATGAAATGGGCTTTAAGAACAAAATGTACATTTGATGTACATGAGAAAGACACAGCATTCCTTACAGAATAAAGGCCCACTGCAAACCAAATAGGCCATATATAATTTACTTGGTCCAGATTGTAAACTATTTTGATGTAGCCGACACTGTAGTCGGTAAAGAGGAGCTTGGTTTTGCTGTTTGAATTATACCTTTTGAACTGAGCAACTGCAGGTCATGTTTGTGAAACTGTTTCACAGTTTACATCAAATTATTTACTAAATAGCTAATTAGTCATAAAGCTCATGTTCTAAGTTAAATACAAACAAGCAAAATAACAGAATGACTTCCTCCTTACCAGCATTTGCTGTATGAAGGTTTAGCTTGCAAGGCTAAAATACTGTATATATGGGCATCTATTTAGCAGGTACAAACTGACATACTTGTGATATTAAAATAGCAGTCAGAATGTGACAAAAAATCTTAATCATTTTCTGTTCAGGTGGCCTGCATGAAGGATGGGCCTTATATCTTAATTTACACATAAGAACATTTGAGACTTTTCCACGCCTGCATAAAAATATTGCTGCAGTACCAAAGCCACATCAAAATAGAAAGCCATGCTCCCCTGCCAACTTCCAAGTTATGTAAAAAACTGCAGGGTGGGGTGGTTTTGCATGATGGTGGCTCAGCCAAAGGAGGTACAACAGAGCTAAACAATGACAACAAGGGCTCAGCATGGACTGAAGAGACTAAGCTGTTCACAGATATAGTTACGCATACATGTTGCTTGATGGAGATGCTCTGTTACAGCTCTTGCATAAATCATTGCCTTTCAAACAGGTCAATTACCACGTCTGCATTTTTCATGCTTGTCTGTGGAAAACTACAATTACAGCATCCTACCTACTGTCAGGCATGGTAGTGACTAGCTGCTAGACATAACCAATGAACTGGTCAGCTTGTGATTGTCGGACCCTTCTATGACAAAAACAAAACAAAGCCTGTGAATAAGTATTTACAGATGTTAAAGTGGCACAGACAATGGGATTGTGGACAGAAAAATGCTGATTCAGAGCTTCTCAGTGACCAACACTAGAAGACTGCAGTTGTTCTGGCCAGCACCCATGTATGAACGTCTGTAACTGAATGTGAGGCAGGGCAATGCATGCTCAGCATATCCCTAATTTGAAAACTACCGATAGGAAACAATAGGAAATGTTTACTTTAATTCAAGGACTTATACCTTGTAGATACCCAGCTTTGGGAGCTGTTCAAGTTCACTTCCAGAATAACCTGAATACTACAAAATAAAAAATAAAAAATCGTTTTCCATTTTCTACTACTAATTTGATACTAACCTTGAACAGGCGCGGAAAGACATCTGTGGGTTGTCCGCGGACCACAAACAGCCTGGAATTGAGTTTACGGAGGCTTGTGTCCAGGTCCTCCAAGGACTCCAACAAAAACCTGAAAAGAAACAAACATAACAGCAAATTAGCATGGATGCAATACCATAGTGGCTTCCTTGATGTGTTATCCTGTTTTGTGTGATGAATTCCTATCTGACAGAACTTATGAATGGTACAAAGTTTTAGTTGCATTATGGTACTACTACAACTTGTTCAGCTGCATCCCAACATTTTCTATTTATTATGGTTGAATCTGGCTTGAATTTGTAATATTTCTATTATATTTGTGCACAATTACATTAAACTGGCTGTACAGTGAGCAAAGTATTTGGACAGTGTTTGATAATATGGCCTGATGCTTTTGATGTCAGCTTTATTAGGTGTCTCAACAGCTGAAACAGTTACACAGCGACAGCCCTTCATGTTCATGCTTCCCCCGCATGGCTCCCCAGCGTCTGATCAGACTAAAGTGGGACTCATCAGCATGTGATCAAAAACCCTTACGTGCAATGAATGTCTGCAAATCATAAAAGTGTCTAACACTGGCCATGGATTGCAAGTTTTATTTCACAAGTGCATTAGACAATAGTTTTCGTGCTGTTAAGTCGTCAAATGTTATGACTAATGTTAACTGAGTTAATTAATGATAATTAATGCAGATTTTGCGTTAATGTTGTTAATTAATTTTGCATTAATGTTGTTAATGCAAAATCTGAGGACGCGGGGCTGCTGAAAGGTAGCTGTCAGAGACCAGTTAACAATTTATTAACATTTCATGTGCTGATTTATATTACTGTACAAAATCCGCTTTAGGACATCGACCTTTATATTTCAAGGCAGCAAGGTAGCCAATATGTTTCTCGTCATGGTAGCCAGCGTTAACGTTACGCCTGTTTCCTATGACTTAAGCTAACGTTAATTCTAAATCACAGGATTCACAGTTTTCTTTCAGAGTTAACTTACTTGTGGGCAAAGTTGGGGAAAGAACAATGTAAAGAACAATGTAAAGAACAATGTGAGAAAAGTGGTTAGGTTTCTGTCTAGATTTTTAACACTGACCTCCATCGGTTGAGTCCAACATTAGCAGAACCTGCGAACCAAGGGTCCAAAACATAAACACAACGCACGGTGTCCGCTCCGTCCAGAGCCTCCTGTAAAGCGGGGTTATCGTGCAGCCTCAGACCTTTGCGGAACCAGTGAACAGAATTTACCACCATGATTAAAAACAAAACTCTTCGAAAAGATTACAATGTTCGAGTTAGATAAGTTCGATGAGTCCAATCTATCTCAAGCCCCTGATAACCACGTTACTCTCTTGTATTAAACCTGCGATGCAGCTAAATTCACTGATACGAGGCGTTATCAACTTCCAACGGTCTGGTCTCCTATTGGCTACACATCAGCACGTGCAAGAGTGAGGGAGAATCTTTGGTTCTGATTGGCCGTTCAACACGTGTAGTCACCAGCTTGTCACGTTCTTCTAGCGTGTTTACAAACTGACGGAGACAAATATTATATTTTAATGTCTCTTCTTCAGTTAACTGTTTATTGTTGTTCCCATACCATCTACTCTTCACTACTCGACAGCATGTAGATGCTCTAAACTCATACATACATTCAGGAATATTGACTTATATAAGCTTAATTTACCAAGTGGTCTAATATGAATGAAAAAGTAAACGAGGTCAACACTTATGTTGCTGTTTGCCCATCTCAAGTTGAACAGACTTTTTTTTAATCATCATTATCAGCATCAGTTATACAAACGTATCCAGATGGGACTACTGCTGCTTCAAGGTCCTGTGCAAAATATCGAAATTACCATAACGTTACAACAATTTGGGAAATTGCCTTAAGTGGTGTATTTTCTGTTGGCCTAATATGTTATTATTGGGCGTTCTGTACAAATAATTAGTAGGCCTATCGTTCTCTTTTCACTCATAACTTTTAATTGTCATAAATGTTTTTTGTTTTTTTTTACAGTATCAATTCTCCTCGTCATTTTGCAACTGCAGCACCAAGAAGCATATGAATATAACGCTTGATTTCTAAATAAAACAACAGCCGTCAAAAACTACTTTGTCCCAGTGTTTGTGTCCGACTACATATTGTACAAGTTGTATTTTCAAAGTCTGACCTTGGAAGTAGGACTTTACGAGCAGCATTTGAAGGCAGCATGAGTCTAGTACCCGGCGCCCTGCCTTCTACTGTCTGGTGCAGCGCGTGTTGCACCACCGGTGATTTTATGTAAGCGAGTAGCCGACATCATTGTTTTATATAAGATACACGCAGCCTATTCCACAATAACCAGGCAGACAGTTGCAACACCATGCGGAAAACTGATATCAAGTCGGAGTTAAACTGTCGGTCAGTGCTAAAACGAGCCCCAAGAGAGCCTTGTAAATTATAATACGGTCTCATCGTCGGACAACAAGAAGAGCGTCTTCAGCTCGTTCTCCAACAACAGACACAAAACACACTGGGCTTCAAAATAAGAGCCCAATACGTTTTGTTTAGCTGAAGACTTTTCATCTCGTTTCATCTTTTCATTCGCAGTTTCTTCACAGTCTGTGTTCAGATGTGATAATAGCCCAATCTTAGCTGATTTCAGTAAATATTTTATGCCGAGGCCACTGCATGAAATAATTAATTGAACTTGGTTACCAATAAGCCATTAATTTCTGGCTCCAGAGACACTTTACTGATTGTAGCCTATTACCTATTACTCAGAAAGTCATATTAAATATTAATGAGTGCTTGGGAATTTGACATACAAGGCCTAATATGAATATGTCAAGGCCAGAAAAGACAATACACTTCTGAACAAAGCCTAAATTACAGCGCACATAGATAGGCCTATTCTAAACAGCTGTTAGATAAGCATCCTGAGAAACTGGGCTTAACTGTTATTCCTTGTCTGTGCTGTTGGTTCAAATGAAGCTGTTTTACTTAATAATCATGTCTTGCACTGGCTCAGGGGAATCCAGAATGATGCTCACTGTCTGGGTTTCAGACAGTGTTCCTGCATACTGATGAATTCTGCGTTTTCCTTTCACTCACCTGTTCTCAGACTTCTGTTCTTCATCACACTGAGGGGATTATTGATAGAAGTTATTCTGCTCACGTGTCAGCAGGTGCACGGTTACCATCTCATTTCTACAGACTGATAAATAATTCTGTGCTGAGTAACACAGACTGACGTGTGATGGGGTTCCCTCTGTCCTGGAGGAAGGGTTACCTGTTCAGGATGTTTTGAGGTGGCTGAGAATCCCCAGGTTACACTGAGAAACCCACAGACATGAGAGTGCAATATGGCTTATTAGTGCCATCTAGTGTCTTCAGTGAAAGTCTCTACCAACCTGACAAGTTATGGGACTAGAACAGATCTTCAGTCTAGCAGTGCTTGATTAAAAAAGGAAAATACATTTTTAAAGTACACTGAACATCATTTAAAGACAGCAGAGTGAGTTTAATTTAGCTTCTCAAAATAGTACACCAAATGAAGCATTATGTTTAGTATATGTGATACAGCCACAGCATAATTTCACCTCTAAAAAAAACAATTCCACCTTAAACACTGACAAACCTCACTGGCATTTATATTGCCTCTTCAATTCTGAAAGCCTACATAATTTTGGAGAAACCTGCATTTAAAAGGAGACCCTGAGCAGAAATATAGACAGAACGTATCATTTTATTTCACAGCATATTCACCAATTGGTGTGTCTAACTGATCCCAATACAGCTGATGCCGTTTTGACAGGCCTATTCTTTGCTTCACAATACGTTAACAACCAACGGCAAATACATAGAGATAGTTATCAGGTGTGATGTGTGGTGTTTTGGAGCAGATGTCCCACCTGGTAACTATACCGTGCTGTGAAATATAAAGATACCAACACATGTACGCCACAGTTGACACAAGCGGAGAGAGAGCATCATCTGAAATGCAAAAGACCCTGTAGATAATATTACAAGCTGCTCCCTTCAGTCTGTCCCACTCCTCTAACCTTATTTTGAAGTGCATGTATTTGCATAGAGCTGATGTCAAGGACTATGCTTACAACGTATCCCCAAACTTGGACTCATCACAGCTCAGAAACATAACACACAAATATACTGAAAATAAAATCTTAAAAATCAATCTTCAAACTCATGGCTTTAACACTCTGAAATAGTGTTTTTGCTCATGAGATAAAAGGCCAGTTATGGTGTAAATGCCAGTAATACACCGACATGAAATCTCTGATTCCCTCGAGCCGTCTATTCAGTGGATATCCTGTCATCTTGGTTTGGTTCATATCTGAAGAACAACACATTGTTCCGGTACCCTAAAACCATTAACAGGACAGTGACATACATGAAGATAATGTCAATTTTTACGTTTGATATCCCTTCTAATAAAAATCGACATAATTAATTCAACGAGAAATGTATAAATGTTCCTTCATTCCAGTATGACACTGATACCCTCAGTCCAAATAAATATCCTTATGCCCTCCTTGTGAATCGAAAATTATGAACAGTTTTCCCTCACTCTTTTTCCTGGCCATAAGAAAGATTATCATATTGCTCAGTCATTTTCAAGATCATTCTAAAAAGCCCATAATGAATGGCAATGTGTTTAAATAAAACTGAATATAAAGCCATTAAAACCCTTGACTCCAAGTCAAACTGTATAAAACCCACGCCTCCCGACCATCAAACCCAACCAACAACCACTGCAGCCAAAACAACCTGTGCAGCTGGATCCATGGTACTGCTGTGCTCAGTCACGATGCTGAATGTCTGCATTATTTCACATTGTCACGCACCAAGAGAACAGCAGACAGTCTGGGTTTGCCAGTCACACTCCCTGGTTGCTCTTCTCTCCCGGCAGCAATTTATCCCTGGCGGTGTCCTGCGGGATTTTCTGGGTGACCTTCTTCATCTCGAGGCTCTTCACCCAGGTGTAGGCTGACGAGCCGCCCAGCACCATCATGTTACTGGTCCACCACAGCAGGCTCTTACTGGACGAGTTGTACACCACGGCGATGACGGTCTGCGCGCACGCCTTCGCCGTCCCCGACACGTTGTGCGTGAGCGGGCTGGTGTACTTGATCTGCAGACCCGTGACGTAGCCGATGGCGAACCCGAACACTCCCCCGAGCGTCATCATGCCCCAGAACTTGAGGTCGCCCAGGCGGCTGAAGCTGGCGAGGTGGCCCAGCTCGCCAAACAGCAGGATGAGCGGCAGGAAGAGGACGCAGGCATTGATGTTGTTGTAGTAGGACAGCTTCCAGATGTTCCCGTCCACCGCCGGCATCACCTTCTTGGTGTAGATGGCGTTGAGGGAGACGCAGGCGCTGGCCAGCACCCCGAAGAAGACGCCGGACCAGGAGAGGGAGCCCGCCATGCTTTCCTGGTCCACGCCGAGCCAGAATCCACCTGAGGAACAAGGCACACATGCAAGGGGGTTAACGTTAAAGCACATGTTCATCACTAGAAAGGCCACTGAAATATCTCGGCTTCCACAATGTCCCTCCATGTCTTTCCACAGAGACGTTTTTGTGTGCAAACCGATGATCGTTAGAGTTTCAAAGTCACACAAGGAAATAATGGTTATATTTATAATTACCTCCTTTGTATGGCTTATTGGCATTCTTTTAAAACCTCGAAATTCATTGGTCTTGCATCGGTCTGCGTAACGGCAGATGAAACCTTTGCTGAAACTGTTTTGAAATGATGATGCTGATACTGCCCATGGTTAGAAACATGACCATGTAATACCACACAACTGACTTATCCATGTTCTCAGCTTGTTTTACAAACTCTATAAAGATGAGAGGTGTTAAGGCAGCCAAAATGTTGAAACGCAAGCCACATATGGCAGTACTTTGCAGTAGTTTCAGATGTTATTCTCAGCCGTTGGCCTTTTTCAGCAAAGGTTTGCATATTGGCCCAGTTGCACATTAACACAAAGCCAGGTCATAAACCGACTTTCTTCATCACATAGAGATATTGTGGTTTAAATTCCACATCCGGGGGGAAACAAGAGAAGGAAGCCTACCCAGAATGACCCCACAGCACAGTATGGCTTTGAAGGATGTGCTCTGCTTCAGGATGATGTAGGACAGCAGCACGTTGAACAGCGTGCTGAGGGAACGACCGACCGTGTAGAAAGCGACTCCGACGTACTTCAGGCACAAGTTGTTGAAAGTTATCATGCCGATAAACACGATGGATAACGGCAGGACCTCCCGGGACGTCTTCAGATCGAATTTGACAGACGGGAAGTCAATCAGTCCCGGGCACAAGCTGGACAGTACCTGCAGGAGCCAGCACAGTCCCACAGTCACCACGCACTGGTAGAAAGTCACAAACAAGGGCGCGTCCAGGTCTCGGTTGTCCAGCAGATAATTGTTGAGAAAGACCATTGTGATTGAAATGAACCAGTACAGTGCAACGACAGTCGCTATCCGCATAGCCCGGAGGATGAAAGTCTCTCCGCGTCCTGCTCCGTCCATCGAGTCCGAGCTGGCCAGGGCCATCCTGAGGATGTTGGACCTCTTCAGCTGGACCCTGTTCATGGTGAGCAAAGAAACGGAGGCAAAGCGGGTAGAAACTGCAGCATTTAGGTGAGCTGAAGTGTAAAGCGGATTAACGGTGTTGTCTCACATCTAGAGGATACAAACCCAGCGAGGCTTTACATACACAAACATGAGGAAACCTCCTCCGGCTACACTTCCTGACTACTTCCTGGTTTGCATTTCTGCGATTTTTTTCTTAAAGAGACACACTACCAGACACAATTATGCTTAACATAACTATACATTTACTCAAGTACTGTACTTAACTACAGTTTTGAAGTACTGGCACTTCACTTGAGAATTTCCATTTTGTGAGACGTACACTTTTACTCATTTCAGAGGGAAATATTGTAGTTTTTACTCCACTGCACACATCTGCAGAATAAGCTTTTACATGATGAGCTCATAAAATATGATGCATGGTTAGAGTTTAACTACAATACAATATACGGACAGTAAATGCAGCAGTTAATATTACAATATTAAAATACCTCTTACAGGTTAATGCATCAATGATTGAACACTGAACAGAACAGTGCTTCAGATCAATACTTTACATTTGATACTGAACATTTTACTGATAAAACTTCTATAGCCTATTTCTACTTAAATAAACTTTTGAATGCAGAACCTTTGCTTTTAATGAAGTATGTTTCCATTATGGTATTGCTACTTTTACTTAGGCTAAGTAAATAATTTTAATACGTTTTCCACCACTGAAACTTCATGATATGTTTTTAATGATTTCTGAGCTCCCTATTATCAAACTATTTTCCTTATCAATATGTTTCAGCTCGCAATCCAACTTTACACTTACTT
>OMOV01082028.1:1891-13963 GCA_900312565.1 Beryx splendens | reverse complement strand
TAAAGTCGCGGCGGAAAGTCGAGCCCCGGACCTGTGCCCTCCCACTCCCACGCGACGCAGACGCAAGCGTGGTTGGCTCGACGTCCTTTTCAACACGTTACCCATGCTGTCGGCGTGTTTTGGGTTTTTGGGTGCTTTGTGGACATTAGCGTCTCAGCGTTTGGACTAACTTATCTTGACACCGAGCAGACGGACTGCGGACGGCAGCTTGACTTCAGCGGTGAGTTCAGTTCAGTTAGCTCCAGGACGGGTTGTTCCGGTGGCAGGCTGTCCAACTAAAAACGTGATTGCGAGCAGCCGTTTGAGTTCATCTGAGCGATTTGTTTCCACTTTGACATTGAGTTAGTCTTTGCTGTTCAGGTGTGTGTTGGTCATGGTTGGTGGCAGCGGATTTATAACTGAACTTTAGACGTTGATGCGCTGGGTTCTGTAATATATGACGATATGACGTTAAGTGTCAAACGTTAACGGTTGAAGTGTGAAATGTAACGTTAGGCTAACTAACTTAGTCGCATTGAAACAATCATTTCTAAATAATTCCGAGCAGCTCGATGATTGCTCTTAACTAAAGCTACTTAACATGACTTAACTTTTCTGTGTTGGCTGTGTTGCGTTATTATTCCTTAACTTGGGATAGCTAACGTCAGCGATTTCCCCCCCATTCGTCATTAGTCGAACTGGCAGGTAACGTTAGCCGTCCTGCTGTTTAGTGTAATGGTAACCTACCAGGGGTTACTGGTCCTCAGTAAAAACCAGCAGGGACCCCCAGCAAAACAACGACTAGTTTAATTCCTCTAACGTGAAGAGAGGGCAGCGAGAGCATGGTCTAGGAGTGAGAGGCTCCACTCTCCTCACTCCTACAGAATAAACTGTTAACCTGACGTTATATAATTATGTATCAACTGAGCCACAGTAAAGAAAAACTTCTCACAAGCGGTGAAACCCGCATCAGATAAGGGTTTGTGGTCGAATGCGTGTCTTCATGTGAAAAAGTTTTGAGGTTTGGGTTAAGGAGGCAGTTTCGTTTCGGTTGCCCTTTCTGAATAGTCAGCTTGTGTTGCAGCGCCATCTGGTGGTCAGGCAGTCCAACCCAGAGCTGCACTCTGTCAAGGTGCCGCATGGTTATTGTAGTTCAGTGTGTTTGAGAAAAAGACCATTAGGCAGGTCATTTACTAAAACCACCCCAAAGACCGACTAACACAAAATGAGCCTATGAGCTATCAGTCAGCTTGCACAAAGGACCAAAGTGATCCGGGAGATGTGGAGTACCCTCTTGTCGTTTTTGCCCCCGCAGTGGTTGGCAACCTGTTTAGAGATACTACGCAGGAAATCGTTATTTGTGCCAAACTGCTTCTAAACAGCTATTTAGACGGTGCAGGGGGAGATTCAGTATAAGCCCCCTCCACTTCCATGCACTGTTTTCTGAGCATATCTACTTTTGGTACTAAATTGTCTCTTCTGCTACACCCTCCTCCTCCAACTGCATGCAGGTGGTGATCCTAAAACTGCAGCATGCAGCCTGGCGGGGCACATAAAGGTAAGCCTTTATTAGTCATTGAACCCTGTTTTGTCTACATGCACGTTAAATGTTTGTCTCTTTATGTATAGGAGTGTCCGGCAAGAGCGAGCTGTTCCATTCCCTGAAGGTGTATCTGAACAACAAGAACAGACTGCAACCTATCATTGGTCAGTAGCAACAAATGTCTCATAAGATTTAGATTTGTTGTCTGTGTTGCTGTATGTGTGGGGTTGTGATAATTCCTGTCACTTTGTGTGTATTCCAGGCCTGGGCAGTGTTACAGAATGTGTGAAAGTGGGCACACACACCAGAGAGGCATTTTACCTGTGTGAGGTGTGTGTGTGTCGCCTCAGCAAGGCCGACATACGGAACCACATCATGGGAAGTCTCCACAGATACAACTACATTGTAAGTGGTAGAGGGCCGGGTGGTGATAAACATCTTTGTGTCAGCGTCTTGACCAGATGATACTCACTGGTGGTGTTTGGCCTGACAGAAAGCCTGGCACCCACACTATGTGGCTGAATGGAAGAAGAGTGCTGACCTGTCCAAACTGGCCTGGCCGCTGATGGAGATGGCTAAGACACTTGAGCAAAGTGAGGGACCTGGGGAAGTACAGGTAGGCCATTTGAATATGATTTGGATGCATATGACTGTTTATAATTGCAAACAAATGAGTGTTTTGGATAAGGGATGTTTGAGTGTTCATGTCATTTTGTGTGGCCTGTCCTCATGTTAAGGTGCTGGAGTGTGAAGAGTATGTATACCAGGAGATGGCATCACACAATGAGGCTGATGGTTGGTGTTCATCCCGGTCCATCCATTTGTTTAGGATGTGTTTGGCCCACTTTATACACTCTGTCTAGCTTCCCAACCCCAGCCTCCGTCTTCTCCTATCCATCTATCTCCTTTCTCTTTTTTGCCTCTATTTTTACTTCCATTCACCCCTCTGTTTCACTGCAACCATATCTCTCTCTCTCTCGCCATACAGCAGTTACTCTGTTAAATACCTTCAGACGTGGGCAGGGGCAGAGTGAACCTCGGAGCCAATCAGAGACCACCTCTGCCCAGCTGGAGCGCCCTGCTGTCCAGTCACAGAGGGTTGTGCTTCCTCCACAGAAGCACCTGAGACAGTCAAAGAAACCAGTAGGCCAACCGCTCACGGCCGTCACGCAGTTACAAACAACCTCAGCTCAGACTGACGAGTTGAAAGAGAACGCCTCTGTATTGCAGCTTGGGAACAATTGGAAGTCTCTTGAGCCCCCTGTGCAATCAGAGAACAGCAACAGCTTTATTGATGGCTACACAGGGACCCAGCCTCTTATTGGTGAGGATGGTTGAAGAGTAAACATTTTTCCGTTGGATTACTCAGAAACATGTTTGAAAAGATAAAGGCATTGGCTTTTGAGATAAGACTTTGGCATTTTGCACATCTGATTAGAAATTAGAGTAAACTGTTTAATGGCATATTCATTTTTGAAGCAAGATGATCTGCTGGAATATGAACTATGTTCAGTTACATTGCTGAGTTTGACTGCTCTAGTATCTAGTGATTACAATTTTAAACTGGTCATCAGGACTTTATAATGGATGTTTTCTAGTAGTAACCTACATAATTCTGTTGGTGAGTATGCTAATGATGAGTTGCAGTGCAATATTTTGGGGATGGATCATTTAAAAAAAGGCTGTGTGTGCATGTTTGCGCCAGGTCTTAACTGTGTGGTTGAGTGTAGAAGTGAAGAAGACGGCAACCCATACTGTTTCATATGTCAGTGCTGCCGCATCAGACCCATCAAAGATGACATCATTGATCACCTGACCAGTTCGTCCCATCTCTTCAACTACATGGTCAGTCTGTTCTGCATCAGTAATTAAAAGTGAGCTAAAACATGAATCCTGTACCATTCTGCATCCAGAGGTTTCTGTAGAGAAGATGCTAGGAGTGAGGTTTGAGTTAATTCACAACATATTTGTGTGTAGATGGAAGTTCATCCTGAGCAGGTGGAGGTAATGTCGGGGATTAATGGCAATAGACAGCTTCTCCAATCAGTGGCCAAGAAAGTGGAGCAAGAGGAAGGCAGAGGAGAATTAAAGGTATCACATTCACTCTTGTGCACACACTGTCCTGCTTTGGTTTTGTATGTAAAAAGGAGTGGAGAGTTTGGAGAGTGTGATAACAGTGTACAGAACAGACGGTAATATCCTCAGTATCATACTTTTATAATTGATCAAACGGGCCTAACGTCTTCCCTGAGAATTTCTCAGTGAAATCGTGTAGTCAATATGTTGACCAGCTTTACATCCTTTAGAGAATCCATTAAGAGGAGAAAACAGTTGCAATGAGGTAAAGAGCAGATGAACCAACTTAAAGATGAAATAAAGCTCCTCTGAATTAGCTTGCAGTTGAGTACAGGTCTTCACTTGCACAGACGCGTGATACTGTGTCAGGGATATGTGACCGTTATAGACTGCACACATTTAATAATTTGAATAACTTAATCCCTAAAATTCAACACCACAATTGCATATATACTTGGTTTACATGACTGGTTTCTAGTAGTCACCCTGAAAGTGTCTGCACATGAACAAACTTGTCTACACCCTGTGTGAGAATACAGAAAGTTTAGACTAGAATCATTTTTGCTGATTGACAACTTGCGTGTCTGAATTGTCCTGATGCAGCAAATCCCACCTGTATGACTGTTGAGTGCTGACAAACCGATGAATTGGACCAGTATTTCTGGGCTGGTACAATCTTGGTCTCTCTTCTCCACTCAGTCTCCACTTTTCCCCTTTCGCTCATCCTCCATCTTATGTTCAGAACATCTTATGTTTCCTAGGTGATGAGGGTACCAACCTCCCTCTGTATCCTGCTGACTTTCAACAGTTATCACTGGTGTAAGTACGAATGTATCCTCATCCACTGTCTTCTTGTTTGGCATAACTTCTTCCCTTTCCAGCTCCTGCTCTTGAGTGACTAGTGACGTAAGTATAACACTACACTAACTCTACCCTACACTCTCATGCTTTATTGAGTCATCTGTTGAAGATCAGGTTTGATGCCCTGCTCTTAAGACTGACAGTGGTTTGTCAAGACCATGTTGTTTCACACGTGCATCTCGATGTGTAGATTTGATTAGGCTGTATAAGTCAAATTCAGCCATTTTCTTCGCTACTTCTGTGTTATCCACCCCTGGTAGAAGAAAACCACCCAATGAGTGGAAATAGCGGCACTCCAAAGAAAGTATAGATGCAAGACTTCCTGCTCAGCTGTCCTGACAGCCTAAATAAAATAAATATATTAAAAAATGTGAACTTGAGCAAAAAGTCTTGCATCTATACTTTCTTTGGAGTGCCGCTATTTCCACTCACTGGGTGTTTTTTTGTTTTTTTCTACAAGTATTGACTGTAGCTGAGCACCCACAGCCAAGGAGGCAATCAGAGGAAGCGCACCTGCTCTGCATCTCAACGTTACTCACCCGTGGTGTTTGGGTGTTTATTTTATACTCTCTTTTCATCGTTTGTGCTTGTTTTTTCCCTCCATTCTCCATAATTTATCTCTTTGATTTGTCTGCATGTTTGAATCACTTCAATGTTTCTTTTCCAAATCCAAATGCATTCTCTTCACCTGGCTTATTCCTCTGCTCCTCCTGTGTTTTTGAGTACAAACACTCATGATTTTTTTATGTATTTTTCTGCGTGTACCCCTTGTATTCTTTTCCTCTCTTTCTGCTCTGTCTCTTTGTTTCAGGCATGAAGATGTTGTCTAATGGTAATGGCTGGACGAGTACTAATATCCAGAAGAGAAAAATCCCTGTCAAAGGTATGTGTCTCCGATGGGCAACAGCTGAATCAATGGAAACCAAGAACTAAAAGAGCTTTCTGCTTTCTTTTAGTCATGATATTGTCTTTTTCATTTTCTGCTGCCTTTCAAACTTTCTGGGTCCATTTTATGCTTATTCTCTAAGGGCCGAGTGTTGGTGTCAAGGTCTCGGATCAAGGCGTGCCACAGAAACGCACTGCAGCTCTGTCAAAACGGGCAAAGAAGAAGATTGCAAATGTGACAAATCCTGTGTTCAAGGTAAGCCTACCTCTGACCAAAGGTTCAACAGTGCTGAAGAGGACATCTTTCAGCCTGGACAGCCTCCCTGTGTCACCCACGCACTCACCCACTGCAGACCCAGATCTCAGCCCCTCATCCGAGATGGACCCTGACTCTGGGCCACTGTTCGACTTTTTTAGTGGAGGCACAGAAGCACACGCCGACGGTCAGTACCTGGGACAGGAAAGAGACTTCAAAGACACTCAGTATGAAGAGGTGGATGGTTATTTCAGTGACAGTCAGTGCTTCAACCAGTCTGAAAACATGACTGGAACAAATCCATATGAACAAAGAATCTTCCATACGCCAGCGTATGAGACAGAAAAGGGACTAACCCATGCCTCATTCCTGCATGAGAAGCAGGGGGGTGAGACGTCGAACTGTTCAGTTTCTGACATGCAAAATGCTTATGAGGAGCAGAATAATGGCAGATGGCATCATACTCTAGGAGGACTAATTAAAACCATTTATAAAGACCGGCAAAATGAAGGCTCAGACAGGGAAGATGAAGGACTAACTGCTGCTGTGTACCACACTCAGGATCGGTCAACTTACAACTCCTGCCACAGCAAAGAGGAGGGTTGCACCGAAGAAGAGCAGCAGTACCAGTCTAATTTTCAGAATACAATTGGTTTAAGAGTGGAAGTGCCAAGAGAAGAGGGACAGAGGGCAATGAGCTCTGGCAAGACTCAACAGCAGTATTACCAACACCAGCCCCAACAGCAACACTGGGCACAGGATTATACAAGTCTTCCAGACAGCCTAGGGCGTCATGGCTCCTCTGGCGAATCGGCTCCTCTAGTCGGTCAAAGGAGCAACATGGATCTTCACGTAGATGAGACGATGGCTCGCAGTGGTGGCATCGCAGCAGAGCCGAGAACGCAGTTCACTGAAATGGAACAAAGAGGATTGCAGACCTACATGCAGTTCTCTTCTGGGTATGTCCAAACAGCTCCACATGGGTACATGACACAACCTATGGCCTATGCATCCTTTCACATAGCCCATGGGGTGACCTCTGTCCCCTACTACAATACTGGACCTAGGACCAACCCTGACCTGTACCTTCCTCCTCCAGACCCCAATGCTGGTGGGCATAGGTCCCAACCCCACATGTCTGTCCTGCCTGGGCAAGCTCAAGGTTATGGAACCCACTCTGGTAATGGTTTGTCAGGTGTGATGGTGCCAGGGAATGCGGGTTGGGCACCCTCTCCATACATGGTTCCTTATCCCAGTACAAGTCCCACATCTGCACATCTTGGAGGACCTCACTGGGACCACATTTCTGCTCAGAGCACTGGTGACCCTGTTGGTTTCAACCACACTCAAATGGTCCAACATTTCTAACAAGACTTGAATGTCTCTGGTTTCCTTAATTAATGTGAATCTCCTAATGTTGGGATGTTTTTGTCACTGTAGCGATACGCCCTTCATAGCCTCTTAGAGTGATGCAGTGTGAGATAATTATTCAGCTTTGTCCTCCTTGACTTCTTATTTACATTGCATCACTTTTCAACTAAGAACTGTCATTTCATTTTAAGCCATTTTTCTTTCAAATGAAGTTGAGGCAGTTTCTTCCACTTGAAATGGGCAGAAATGCTTAGTTGATGCATTTGCATATGCATGGGTGCTTGGATTCTACACAGCAAGAAGCATTCATGCTGTGGTTAGGTCCAGGCCAGTTGCAGTCACCTAACTCTTAAAAGTAAAAGCTAGTACTTCTCAGTTCAGTGTTGGCCCCTGTGTAGTCCACGTCAGAACGTGAATGATCGTCTCCCTGACCGTGTCTTATCTGAAGAATGTAGACACACGACTCGAGCCATCCCGTTAGAATAGGAGCCAGTGAGATCATTAAAAAAAAAAAAAAGGAAAAGCACGAGCTTCTACTGCAAGATAATGTATGTGATTACTGAGTGAGAAACATGCTTACGTTATTATGCACCAAAATGTTAATGTGCTGGCTATATTGATTTGGGCCAGTGTTTCCCTGCAATAGAGAAATTAATCCATATTATGTCATCAGCTCCAAATCATATTGACACAGTTTGTGGCTGACAGCTGACATTAATGTTTCCCATTCCTTCTGGACCATTATGGCTATGTGACTGTTTGATATGTTTAAGTAGGTTGTGACTTTGTCTGAATGATATCAAGAAACATTTACTTTCAATTCATTCAATGTACTAGAGGTCAGTTCAGCTTTGTTTTGCCTGATGATATTATGGTCTGACATTATTTAACTATGTCAGAAATGTCTTATTCCACTCAATATGTCATCAGATAAAGCTCTGCAGTCTAGATTTTCTAGACCGTAATCGTTTTGTTTCTTTGATGAGTATATACTATATTTCTGTTCTAATTACTAAGGTATATAATCATCTAATTATCCAAGATTAACATGGTTGCTTGGTTAGATGGAGTTAGTTGATGTAGTTATTTAGAGTTAATGTTTCAAAAGCATAGGCAATCTAATTCTTTCCGTTGGTAATTATTAGGCCATCTTGAAAATCACTCCACAGCAGTCACCTAGCCTTGCAGCAGTGTCTGTGCATGTTGATCTCCCAGCTTGACGGTTTATTTTGAAGGTTTAACTGTACCCTTTTGAACAGTGTTTAAATGAGTGTTTGTAAAGTTTCTTTCTGTAATTCAAGTTCATGTGGCAAGATCTACTTGCCTGAAGTTCCTAAAGCCAACAGCACTCTATTTGTTTTTCATTGACTCAACCTTTGTCCAGACTTGGCCCTCTGTAGGAACCTTGGTACACCAGCTGCAGCGCCAGCCCGTTGTAACCCTCCTGTAACAGCTTCCTCCACAAAAAGGTTACATTTGAAGATTAAGACAGGCCCACGACCAGGGATTCATCCGTGGCCCATCGTAATGTTCTCAGGATACTAAAACAATTTCCAGAAAATACAAGGCCAGTTAATTACCGCTAATTTTCTGAAGCATGGAATACAACCAAAGCGTTGTGAACCCGTGTTTACCAAGGTTGCTTCAAACTAGATTTGGGAAGTGCTGTCTGTACATGCTGTTAAGTGTTGAAGAGAAGCTGCCATATCAGAACGCTGTGAGGCCACTGAATGTTATTTTGACGTTCATGTTCCACACACTAACATTGAATGGTGTAACCTCTGTTTACGAGTGCCTAATGCCTTGGTGCCAAATAAATCAGTCTTTGCAGATGTCATGTAGTCACTTCGTTTAGTTGTGTGAATCATCACTGCTGTGCCCTTCTTCCCTGAATCTGTAACCTAAATTAGTGCTTGCTCATTGAATTATAAAGGAGAGGACTAGGTTTGATATCAACCAGCTGATATAGGCTTTTCTCTTTATTTGCACGAGGAGCTAATTGTAAAACCAGCGTCTAGGTGGTTGCACTCACTAATCCAAGACCAAAAGCTACATGTACATGCTTCACGTTTCATGTTTGTTTCATGTTCATGTTTAGTCATGACCCGTCCCCACTGTCTCAGTTCTCACTGGCAGACATACTGTCAGCTGAAAACAACCTCTCTCTTTACCTGGCGTGTGTCTCTGTGGCTGCTCTGCTCTGGAGCCTTCCGACAAGAAACAGCACCACCGTCTACTCCATCCACAGCTACCTTCACCAGCGCCCCTCAAACACATCTTTGTGTGAGTGCCCAGAGGTGTGCTGAGTTTTAGATGAGTAGCGTTTCTCTTTAAATAAAAACATCATGATTAATTACCTCTATGAATCTCACACTGAATGGGTACAGGATTCAGGAGAGGACCTGTGGCTTCTCAGAGAAATGTATCAGTGGAAAATGTCTGACAAAGATAATTCATAAACGTTAAAGTTCTCCTGGAGCTGCATATGGACCAATACTATCTTAAATCCCTGCAAGGACTGGGACAATGTGCTTCTCACAGTTGTTGGAGAATGAGGGAAGGAAGATTTTGTCAGTGACAACCAAAATATAATGAAATCTGTATGAGGCACCACTAGCTCTCTTGTTCAACATATTTTAAACTATTTCAAGTCAAACAGTTAGATTTTGTTTTGCAAGCTAAAAATGTTTGTCATCAAGCCTTTGGGTTTGTCTATAGTATAAATATGTTATGGGACCTTCTACCTGGAGGGGACGGAGGCTGCCTGGGGTAAGCCAAACACTGTAGCCAATCAAAACACAGACAGACAGAGCTCGCATCTTTTCAACCAATCACCGGACTGTAAACAAACCCGGAACCGCCTCTTGCAAGTTGCTGTGGTTTTCACCAAGGCAGCGAGACAGCCTTTAGTAGCACTGAGCTGGCGCTGCCGCACTAGCTAGTTAGCTGGCGAAAATAGCTAACAACAACCACAAGGAAGCTAGGCACGGTACACGAACGTTAGCTAAAAAAAATTCTACAGTCACTGGCTCTCTCGCTGTAGCTAACAGATCTGGGAGAAATCCTCCAGCTGCCTCCCCCCACGGCCCAGTATCTCGCCTGAATCTCGTCGAGATGTCAGCTTTCTCCGAGGCGGCTTTAGAGAAGAAACTATCCGAGCTTAGCAACTCTCAGCAAAGTGTTCAGACCTTATCACTGTGGCTCATCCACCATAGAAAACACTCGAAGACCATTGTCAACGTTTGGTTCAACGAACTAAAAAAAGGTAAGCTCAACACAGTTCCCAGCAGTCGAGCCAGCTAACGTGTTTCTGCCAGTCACAGCCAGATATGTTTTTTTTTTTTTTTTAGCGTTGGCTAACAGGGACAACTTGGCTAACGCTAGCTAAAACGTTGCTGCCTGACGTTATTTCAAACTTTGTCAGCCAACGTGCAATCATTACGTTGGCTGCGAGTAACGTTAGCTTCCCAGTAAGTTTTGACTAGCTAAAAATCAGAAATAAGGTTAAAGTTAGCTGTAAGTTATCGCTGGGTTTGGCTAGTATACGATGCTGTAATGTTAAATGAGAGGATAGCAACAATGTCACTCACCCCTAAATGCATGCTATATCGTGTTAGCTAACTCGGGCTAATGTTGCTCATGTTTACTAGCTAACTGTTAGATAGTAGTCGCAGTAGTAGCTAACTCACTGCCATTCAGTGTAGCTGTTGGGATGGGCCTAAAAGATGTGCTTTTACTTTGGCAGGTCAATGTTAAACGGCAGGCGTTAGTTAGGCCAAAAATAGTGTCTTACATCTTTGTTGCGAGGTGACATTATACACACTACTGTTTCAGAATGAGCAAGTCTGTTCAGTACACCCACCTCCCCTTCTTCCTTCTTCCATCTGATGTGACTTGCTCTTTCACTGGCAGGAACACAAGCTGACTGAAGTTTTAAACATGTGCTTTGCTGTTTAAGTGCTCAACTCAAATAAAGGTGCAAGGTGTAAGGACGTGTCTGATGAATATGAAGAAATAGCTCTGGAAAGAAGAATATTAGTTAACTTATTCAACAGTTACAGTTAACATGTAGGCTATACAGCTGAAACCTCATCATGACTGATATGTGACAGATTGTTCATTTCTGTTTCTCACAAGTGCTCAAGTCTGTCAGCCACTTCAGGCTGTTGCAATATTACCTGTTTTTTTTAAATAGGAAACCTGTTATAATTTTGTTTTTGGCTCATTACCAACATCTGTTCACAGAGGTAGAAAGGTACCGGCCACACACATACTTGCATTATAATCATACATTTCTCTGTGGCTTCCCGACACCAGTCTTCAAGAGAAACCCTGCTTGAAAGAGAAACCCATCACCGCAGAAAAGAGCACGGCTGTAGTGAACATTGCTGTATTACACAAATGTTAGATTTAATTCAAAGCATATCAAAACGAGAAGATATTGAGAGAAGATATTGATCACACAGCTGCCATGCATTACTATAAACAAACCAGATTGTGGTCAGTAAAACGCTGTGCAATAATTAATGTAGTTGTAGTGATAAGTGCACCATTGACCTGTTGGGGAACAGTCTTGAATGTTGATCATCTGGACAGCCTTATGGCCAATTAGTAAATGTGTGCTATGGTCTATTGTGTGGAATTGGATACAGCTATTTCAGTGCAGCTTGTATTCTACAGTGCTTATATTTTGGATGTGTGTCTAGGGCTTAACGTGTTGTATTTTCAGTCTGGCACTTCTCCTTAGGGTGCAGGTCAACAGCCTAATGATACCTCAGGTGGTTGTTGTATTTTGGGAGGTTCTCTGCAGACCGAAAGGAGTGTGGGGTGTTTATAGCAACAGGGGATTCGAGAGATGGCATATTTCTCTGGGGCTTTTTACGCCGCGCTCAGTGTTGACTGTGAACTGTCCTGAAACAACAGGCATATTTATGTATCTATTTAAATTGCCCGATGTGATGTCGTAAGAAGCTCCGTGTTGGTGGATGTAATCTGAATGGAAAAGATTTGCAAAATAAGGTCTGCAATTAAAGAGAGTGGAGAGAGAGAGAGAGAAAGAGGAGACTGATTAACGTCTTAAAACATACGTTAGATCGGAAGA
>OMOV01081832.1:3903-13970 GCA_900312565.1 Beryx splendens | reverse complement strand
CGCTCCCCGCCCTGCGGCCCCAGCCTCCGCCTCTCAACCCACAAGCACTGGCACAGGGTTTTCAGCTACCTAAGAGTGTGAGCCCGTACGTATCCAACCTGTCTTGATCATTTTCAGAAAGAAAATCCACCCTAAAACACTTTTAGGAAACAGCTATTGATGATGTGCCTTGGATTTGATTTCTGGGCCCATTTTCTTGCTTGGTGGTGTATTTTTCTTTTTCCCATGCTAATTTCCCAACTAGCCAAATGTAGACACTGTTCACGTCATGTGGAGATATTTCCAGTGCAACTTGCAGTAGAGTCTGATAGCAGAAAATTGTTCAGCTATCTAAAACACCAATGGTAAACATCAGGTTTTGGTGTCAGTCCCTCAAAATCAAAGAGCAACAACTTCTTTCTAGACTCACCATTTTGCACCGATGCCCAATAATCACACGGGGAGAAATCCATCGTAGAAGAGGCAGAGACAGTCATTTCTCCACTTACAGTAGCCACAATGCACTGCAGCCACAAGACATGTTTTGTTTTGAGTAAGTGGCATGGCTGACTGACTGGAAGCTCGCTCTCCTGCTCTTACTATGCTGTCACTATTGTTCTCACCATCTACATGTATAACCAACAGCTGAATGCAACAAGTTCACACCAGCTCTCTGCCGGGTGTCAAAAGTCATTCTGGGAAACAAGATATTAGTTGAGGGAAAGTGGTGAAAAACTAAATGACAACACTGCATTGAATCTCACAGACTGATGATAACAGTGTGAGAGTCTCTGAGGGTGGAGGTTTCCTTTAATGCCATAGACATTCTAATACATATATCAGTGTTATCTTTCATAGTTAGTTTGATCAGTTAGTATGACCAGCTGCTGTTTATTTTGACAACTATCACAGCCGATTGATGTTTTGTTTTGAGCGTGCTGACACCATGTCTGGCAGCTGACGGCTTCTGTTTGAACCCATGTCCAGCCTGTGTTTGTTTGGGCTGGCGGTCGTCTGGTCTGGAGGGTGCAGCTGACTGTGTGTCGGCGGTTGTGTTGCAGGTCGTCTCTCCTGTCGGAGCAGCAGAAGCAGCTTCTTCTCCAGCAGCAGCAGCAGCAGCTCCAGCAGTTCCTCACCTCGCAGAACTTCACTCCTGTAATGACACTTACAGCTTGGCTATTTCCATCACTTGCTCCTCTTCTCACTGTTTATGTAGCGCCTGATGGGTATTTTCCAGGTTTCCTTTCATTGATGCTTTCAGTCGACCGTGAGAACAGAGTAGGAGTAGTATTCTTTGCGGACCGTGACTGTGGTGAGAAAACAAAACCAGCACACATTCAAATTCCCCTTAGTCACGCGGCGGCCATATTTGATTTGCTCAGGGTAGGAAATCCTGCCTGGAAGGCTGCAAAGCAGATGTAAACACTGTCAGACTCAGGCAGACTTCAAAACTGTCAGACTTGAAATATTCGCCAAAATTAGCCTTTGATGTCGTTGAGAGATGAGCACAGCTGGAAGACAAATGACCCAGAAGGTCTAAATGAAAGGCTGCAGCAACTGGACTGAAGTGGATATGATACTGAAGCCAGGACCCGCTCACACCAGTGCTTCACCTGTCCATAACATTAGCTACTGTTAGCAGTCAGGTGCTTCATGGTGTGAATATATATATCTCCAAACAAACTGTCAGTTGTAGCCTATAACTAGTTTTAACAGTATCAGTTTGAACCTGCTGAAGTAATCAGTTTGCTGACAGACAAACAGTTGACTGTCAGAGAAGTGCCACTATAGGATATGAAGCATAATGCTGGGCTGTTTCAGATACTAAAGATTAAGACTGCAAATATTGTCAGTTAATAAGAATTACAACTGAAAATTAAATTAAATTAAATATAAGATAAATATAACATTAACAACATGAATTAGCCGACTCCTGACTACCTTGATTTGGACCTTTTTGGGTAATTTGGCTTCCAGATCTGCTCACCACTCACCAACACTGAAGGATAATTGTGGTGAGTATTTGACATTTTTTGTCCGACTGGAAGACAAGACATTGCAGTGTTGCCGTGCAAATAGGGCAAACACTGGGAACTTTTTTAGATTGTGGCTGGAAAGGTTTCCTTATCAGCTAACCAGCCACCATCATGAGGTTATTTTCCATATTAAAATCATATTTGACTTGCAAACTAGTAAAGGTGCCAGCTGTATTTTGGAATCAGTCAGACAGTGTGTCTAGCAGATGTAAAAATGCATTTCTGCCCAGAGTGTGGCTGTGAGGTTTGGGTGTATGAGTGTCGGTGTTAAGCCCCTGTGCTTCCCCCTCCACCAGGAGCAGCAGGTGGTGGTGTACCAGATGCTGCAGCAGCAGAGACAAAGGGAGCTGCAGCGCCTCACGCTGACAGGAGCGCTCACCTCCACCCCGACCTCACCCATGATCGCCCAGTCACCCAACCTGCTGTCCTCAGCCACAGCCTCACCCCTGCAGGGCGGCCAAGGAAACAGCCTCTTTGGCCTGCAGGAGACTGCACTTCACAAGCCTGGGGTGAGAAATATCGCTTTGTTTTTCGTTGTGATTATATCATAGGGCCGGAAAATACCTACTGCAAAATGTTTTCAGTTTTGGAATGAAAAAAAACAAACTGTTATTTTGTTTCTCAGGCTGCAGGAGAGAAGGGTGGAGACAAGAACGGCTAACGTCTCTTGGTGGAATGGGAGCAGCTAAAATCAGGATATCAGTCACCACACGTCATTTTGAACTGATCTGCCCCATCAGGAACTGAGGCCGACGTAAAAATCTCATCTAAGACTTTTGAACTGTCTTTCCTTCTCTGTCATCTTTATCTTACAGCCTCTTTTATGAATGTATAATGGGACGGACGTAAACGTTAGGCGAATTTTTTTCGTGTTTTGAAGTTCTTTATATCGGAGGTTCTTCTCATAGGTTTTTTGTGTAGGCAGCTTTCAGAGAGCATGAATACAGTGGTCTCTTATTAAATTGCACTAATTTGTTAGCTAGACCAATGGGGCTGCTTGTGTAGGCAGGGCCGGAGTTCCTACTTGTCCCTGCAGGTGTCGTGCGGGGTTTTGGTGGTAAGTTTGAACTCTGGCGATACAAGGTCAGAATGTCTCTCCTTTGACTTCTCAAGCACTGACCGCTTTTGATTCCCCCCCATGGCTTGAACCAGTGTTTCCATTCAGTCTGTCCTCTCTGGGGACTTTGAGAATCACAGACTTCTGCCACCTCTCGAAACCTCAACTGTCTTTCTTGATATTTTGTCTTCCCTTTGTTTTCGCCCGACCCAGATTTCATCCAAATCTTCTATACAGTATGTCGCAGCCTTGCATGAGCACCTGTTATGTAAAGGATACTTATGCTGCCATTTTTGATATGTGCTTCATATGGCATTTTAACATAAAAAAAACAGGTTACATCAGACTTTTCTGTAATCTTTTTCCATTATTGAGATAATTGGTAGCCATTTTGTGCTGATTCACTGCTGCAATAGCCTTCACTGGATATAGGATCCTACCAAAAATCTCAATAAACAGAAAATATGCCAAACAAGTCTGAGCTATTAACTCAAGAATGGCACAGAGGCCACATGTCAAAAACGGCACCATGGTCCACTAGAGACTGGCATCGACTTGAAAGTTGAGCTCCAGGTTTTATTCAAACCCCCCTGAGAATATCTAGAGAATTTTATATCCTACCAGTTGCTACCGAGATTAAGCAGACTAAACCAAACATTTGGAAATTGTAAGTAAGAAATTAATTGTATTTCCTAAACAATTGTGCACTTTGCATGTTAGTAGCTAACAGAGCAAATTAGCCATCAAAACAGTACCTTATAAACGATTTCTGGTACTCAATAGGCCACTAGGGACTGACAGGTTTTTGATTTTTGAGTATTTTGCACTCTGTCCTGAAGTGTTTTTGGTTTTTTATGTTACTTTCGTATATGGATATTCTTTTCATGTCCGGCAACTAGTTGTTCTTTTAGCAATACTGGATAGATAATGCCTTAATGATGCTAGATATACAGAGTAAATCGTGAGCCCAAAGGCTTATTCTCATCTTACTTTGATAGTGTTTTTATACGGGGTACATGGAGGACTTAGTAAAATGAAAGCACTCTTCCTGAACCCATTTATACTTTTGATAGGTAACAATGATAATTTCAACAGTTGAAACGTGTGAATAACCGTAGTGATAACTAAAGTGTCAAATCATTTTGTATTGTAATTTTGTCTTCAGATGCAATGTTTTTTTTGTTGTCTGTGCTTTGGAGAAGTGAGAAACGATGAAGTATTGAAAATGTTACAGTGAAGCCTGCACAACAGTGTCATAGGAGACATTTCAACTGGCTGAAGGCAGCCAAGATGGAAACTATTGTTAAAGTGCTGTCACAACAGTGTATAATGAATATAGCTGTTATCAGCTCTGGTAAGATCTGCCAATGTTGTTACTGTGCAACATCATGTTGGCCTTTACTGCTGGGTGTGTTGAAGCCCGAGTTCAGGACACAAGCCAACCTGTAGACTAAGATAAGCTTCTCTTCCTTCCAATACACTTTACTATGTGATGCTTCTGTCAAGCTCATTTACTAACAAAGGCCACTCACACCTACATCTCTGCCTCTCACGGTAAGGGATTATGTTCTCATGTTTTCTCCTGTGTTCTTTAACAGTTCTTAGGCCTTTTCAAATATTTTCTCACTTCTGTTTGCAGTCTTAAACATGATCTCCCATACATGTGATATCTGAGTACTAGATTGTTCTGTTAGTAGTTAATGTAGGTGTCGGTAAGGAACTTCCAGCAACTTATTAGTTGGTGAAAAATACTGTAGCAATGACTGAAGGAGGGTGTTTATTATGTTGATGATAACCCATGAGCCTACATGTTGACATGACTCCTAGCGGGAGGTCTGCAATTTACCAAGTATGTCCTTATGAGTCGCCTCGCTGAGGCACAGTCCAGGCAAGACCGAGTCCAAGAGATTGACTGAAGAGTACTGCGAAGGATTTCTGAAGGTTTTTTTTTCTCATGTTGCACTGGGGCGCTTTGGGCCCAATTGTAAATCGTTTTTTAGTACCTTTTCAATTTTGTTGGAATACAAGTTGTATACTTTAATATGTTTGTGTAAAACACATTCTTTTAAGCTTTGAAGTTTGGGTAACCAAGATAATCCATGTTATGAATGTCGTACTGTGTATCCTTTATGTATTTCTATATGTTTAAGCACCTGGCTCTGAATGATGTTTGATGGAGAACGAGTTACCTATTGGGATATGAATTGCATGAAATGCAGTGAAGTCTCTCAAATGTATTGCTAAATACCAAGTAATAACTATGCATAGATTTTAAATGCATTGTTCCCTGAAAAAAGAAATTAAATGAAACGAGCACTGAATTTTAAAAAGGACAAGCACGTTGTCATTGTACAGTGTATTTGTTTGAGAGAATTGATCAAAAAGAATTTGACAATATTCAGATTAAAAGCCCTGTAAAGTATTTTGATATTTTTGTGTGTAAAATTAAAAGGACGGATTAAGACAACTGAACTTTTTTGTCAATAAATGTATTTTCTTGTTTTACATTTTCTCTTGGGTTTTGAATGACTGAAAAATCTGATGTCGACACAAGATGTTCTTGAAGAGGAGGGAACCTGGATTCAATATTCATTTTGATAATTGATAAAACTAAAGACAAGAGACAAGTTGTGTGTAGGCTAATGCAGGGGTTCCCCATCTCGTTTGTGTCAAGGACCCCCAAATAGATACACAAGACCCCAGACCCCACTGAGAAGAAGAAGCCCCTGCGGAGAAGGTGACGTGAAATTATCATCAAAACACTGATCCTAATACATCCCCTCATTCTTCTAACATCTACAGAGTGAAACACAAGTGAAATTAAACTAGTTGTGGTTTTGCTGGGGACCCCCTGGAACCAACACAAGGACCGCTGGTGGTCCGCGGACTGCGGTTTGGGTACCACTGGGCTAATGATGACGCTTGTGTTATGAATAGCAGGGTTGAGTGGTAAAGCACAATTACTTTGCCTATAGTGACAAACAGTGTAATGAATTAATATTGCAGCTTCGGTAAAGTCAATTTGACTTAATAAAACATGATATTGAAGTTCAGCTATGCCAAAACGGTCCCATCCCCGCAGCCAGTGAGCAGTAAGGGACATTTGAAAGCAGAAGAAGGAGAGTGTTATTGCCTGGTGTGGGAGGGAGGGCTTTCTGCAGGGCGGGTAGTTTACATTCAGCTACCAATCACTTACCTGCAGTGTATACGGAAGCTCGTGCTGCCCATCCTGCTGCAATCCACTTTTTGGAGACTGTTTCTGGACTCCATCCAGCACCCCGTGGCTTCCCTCTTTCATCTGCTTTTTTTTTTTTTCTTCTATTAAGTGAAACATCTTGCGACTGTGTCTGCGCCAGCTCCGTAGCGTCCCTCCACAGACAGACGGACTAAATCCAGTTTTAACCACAGCAACACCCCGGCTGCAGGATGAATGCGGGCCTTATAGTCGCCGTGCGTAAAGGCTGCGTAGAAACTATAAGACAGAAACAGCGTCGACTTCTGCCTGGTGCCGCTTGGATGGTAAGCGCAAAACATAATCGACCACATCTTCTCTAGGCGAGGAGTTGGTTATGTGTAGGTTTTATTCTCAGTAGTCTGTTAAAATATTAGCCTATTCTTGGCATGATTGATTTTATTGTGATTTTATGTTGTTGCATTGCAGGTTTGACACTGTATTCCACATACAGGATAACTAATATATCCTGTTCTTTCTATTCAAAGCCAACCTGACACACCCCTCATTCACTTTGGCACTAATGTGTGTCCTGGTGCCAACCCATGTTATCAGCAAATACAAAGAGCATAAAGAAACCAAAGGTCATTTGGCATTTCATGCCTGAATGTTGCTGCTGCCTATTTATCCTCTTTTATGTTCTGTTTGTGCTAGAGTTCTGTATTTTTGCATCTTTTTACAACTATTTGGCTTCTTTCTTCTCAGTGTCTGTTAAAAGTGCATTGTAATACTACACTATATCACACAGCTCTGTGGCACTTGAAGGCCCACATCACAGGACGGCTGTGTGTTTCAGGCGCAGCGCTGCCTCCAGTCCGCTCAGCCTGCTGTCGCTGCCCGGCTGCCCTACAGGGTCAAGGTGTCCGCTGGGAAACGCTATGCCTGGTGCGCCTGCGGACACAGCAAGAGACAGGTTAGTGTGCACCAGAGGGGTATGGCTCACCTGGGGTTCGATTAAAGGAGAATACTGGTGTCATGTGGAGCAGTGATTCTCAACTTTTTTCACATCAAGGACCCTAATTTAGTCCACATTAGAGCCACGGACCCCCATTTGATGAGATTTTGTCTCTCAGACCCAAATCTGAGAATATTGTTAGATATCATTTTGTCCACAGAGTTCACTGTCTGTATTGTAGGCAGAGAGATAACAGTGAAACTATGATTAAAACAGTCATTCTTCTACATTCTCTAGTTGTGTTCACTTCTTGTAAATGAAATAACGGTGAAGTTTAACACTTCATCAATTTGCTGGGGACCCCCCTGGAACCCGCTCAGGGACCCCCTGGTGGTCCCCGGACCCCACGTTGAGAACTTTGAGTCATGAACTTTGAGTCACTGTGGAGTCACAGTTCACTACTGTCTACGTCTAGTTTACATTTCCCCCAGTCCTTCTGCAATGCATTCTGTATCTAATTAGATGTTTTAACATTTACTGATTTATCATCGTTTTTAAAATACAATACAAAGTTACAGTGACAAACCGAGCTTGAAATTAGACAGTGACGATATGGATGTTAGAATAAAGTTTGGGAGGTGACATGTTTTTTGAGGGGTTATTTCCTGCTGTGTCAGGTGATTAAATAAAACAGAAACACTGATGAATCCAGATTAAGGCGTCATGTTTACCATGATGGATTATCTAAATCAGGCAATTTTCAAGTCTGTGGATGTTGTTTTTTTTACTGTATTAGCATGAATGGCAGCAAGTGGCTTCTTCTGAAGATAGAACAAGCCCTGATATCTCCAAATATGCTGACTGTGCACAGACACCACCAGGAGTGATGTAAAGGAGAGGGCTAACCTAGATGATTGGCACAAACTTTAAAAAAGAAAAACACTGGTATTATCCTTTAAAGCTGATCAACTTCACACCTTGGCGGTCCCAATTGGCAGCAGGAGGTAACTGACTGGATTCGTGAAAATCTGAGTGGCTTCATTACCCAGAGATCATGTGCGTGACATCAGGAAACTGCGCACTCCTGTGTCTGGTAGGTGGAGGTGGAGACAGTTTTGTATTCATCACTTCCTGTATACCGGGAAGATTTCCCGCCGTACCAACACCAGAAATTAATTTGGGTAAATAGGGCGAATCTGCAGGGTCTCAGTCAGTGAGGACAGGACGCTCCTCTCTGTTGCAGCCCCGCTTGGTGATCGGGCCGATATGACGGTGTGTTCTTACATAACACTCCTGCAGCTTTAAATTTGAAAATGTAATGTTTACATTTTTTCCACCTTGAACGTTTTAAAACGTCAAAAAGGCGAGATTGTTTCCCTATTAAATGAAAATGCGGTGTCATTAACAAAACCATGGCACTTCTCTGTATACTATTTTCAAAGTGTGTGTGTGTGTGTGCAAATGTGTGTGACTGAGCTATTCCTGTAATATGAGTGCATAGCCTGGTCATGCATGCCTAGCTGCAAGACAGAAACTTTGCAGGGGGTTGCTGGGATGTTTGGATGTTTGCGTCCCTCTGGGTAAATCCTTCCTGGCTTGTTTCCCCTGATGTAGCATGTCAAAGGCGGACAAAGGGAAATATGCAAGGAATGGAATAAAATTTTACACAATCTGAACCAGTCCTGGGGCAAAAAGTAATTCCAAATAATCCATGGGAGATACAGTAGGAAGGGTTTCCCATTTCACATCAGGATAGTTCGGATAATGTCAGGGAAGTGAAGTCATCAAGAAGTAAATTCAACACAAGATACTTTCTTGTGAGTGTTCAAACGTCCTGGCAACACCACCAATCTGAAACAAAGTATTTGTTGATGTAATTCACACAAGCCTGGTCTGAAGATGGTCTTAACGTCTGTTGTCTTCACGCCGTTTCTCCCTGTCAGCCTTTCTGCGACGGCGCTCACAAGGCGAAAGCACCGAGCATCTCTCCTCTGCGCTTCACCCCCGACAGAGACAGGACAGTCATGCTGTGCGCCTGCAAACACACCAGCAACGCTCCCTACTGCGACGGCTCGCATTTTAAAGTCATCTTCAGGGATTTAGTGACGTCAGTGAAGAAGATGTTTAAATGAACAACACTGAAGACATCCGGCCTGCCAAGCCAAGGACGAGAAGTGAAACTGACACACACACACAAAAATGACTTCAAGGATGATCTCATCCTGACAAAAGTATTATTGGTACAGAGACGGACAGTATGTCATTTAAAGGCATTCATGGGCGTCATTTTTGTTGGTATGAAATCAAAATCCTAGTCATTATGTTTTGACATTTAAAACACACAGCATGTAATTACTGCAGCTTTTCTTGTTTGACATCCTACCTTGTTTTATCCACCTCTTACTTGATGAGCTTATCGAAACTTGTTGATTATTCTGTGTATAAATAACTTTCAGAATAAATGTTTTTGTAGCCCAAGTTCTCATACAATTGTCCAACCTATTAAAATGTTATAAAAACAATTTTGTGTTGTGTCCGACATACAGAAATCTGGAAGTTACACTACCAGTCAAACGTTTGGACACACCACATTTGTCTTTATTTACTATTTTCCACAGTTTAGAGTAATATTTAAGATATCAATAGTAGTTAATGACACACATGGAATTATGCAGTGACCAAAAAAGTGTTAAACAAATCATAACATAATACATAAAACATAATACATTCAATCAGGTGTGTCCAAACCTTTGATTGGTGTATATCAATGCTTATCTGTAGCTATAAAGGGTTGGAAAGACTGCATGGTAGGCCTGTGATCAACGAATTTATAGCCTTCATTAACTTGCATAATTGTTCATTCTCTCC
>OMOV01081772.1:13641-28028 GCA_900312565.1 Beryx splendens | reverse complement strand
ACACAATGCTGTCTGCAGCTAACAGTTTTACAACAGTGCCAAAACATATGCTTATAGTGACAAACGTGTGTAATGTGTGCACATACAGCGCACACACACACACACACACACACACACACACACACACACACACACACACACACACACACACACACACACACACACACACACCCTTGCATGTAACAGCCTTCTTGGTGAACACTCGTTGTCTCTGTTGGTTTGTGTGGTTCTTCGTAACTGCAACAGAATAAGAGTCTGTGAATGGTGTGTGTGTGTGTGTGTGTGTGTGTGTGTTTGTGTGTGTTTTAACACATCAGCCAGTGTAAAAACCAGCGTGTTAACTGGCACAGTAAAAATAACCTGTTGAGGTGACAGGATCAGAGCAGGGCAAACGATCATGACTCTCAAGCCAGGATCTATGGTGGTTGTGCTCGTTTTAGGCTACATCTTCCTTTTGGACTCTAGTAATCTCTCTACTTGTTTCCAGAACGCTACATACATCTTGGGGGGGGAAAGAGGATCTCAGTTAATTATTCAGCATTTAAAATGTAGCGTATCCAGTCAGCAAAAGTGTCATTTTGACAACTAAAGACTTATGACGCAGACTATCCTTTTAAGAAGTGAAACCATTCATCTTCAGAATACAGCTGACACTGATACCGATCACAGAGACACAAATCTGTCATAGGAAGTGTCCACTTGATAATCCTGACGGCATCTCATCCACACCCCTTTCCTGTACCACTCAGGGGAGGTTTCAATGTAGATTCTCACCCTAATTAGCATCAGGGCCATTTAAATCAGAATATGCATGCTGGTAAAAGCAAAAGGCTAACCAGATGTATAAAACAAAGCCCTGTGTCTTTTAGCTAAATATTTCTAGTCATATATAAATATTAAAAAAATGTCTGGATACAAGAAAACAGTCTGTTCCTCTTTTTCACCCACATTCAAGCGCTCCGATGACAAAGCTGTTATGTTGTCAGATTTGGAAAAGACAGCACTTGTTTTCAAATGGCTGCCAAGATAGTTCGATCGCTCAGACACTGACAGCGACGGTTCAGCTTGTTGTGGATCACAACAGTGAGACAGGACTGGCTTGTGGAAAGCATGTGACTGCGTGTCCACCAAGACTAGGGCACTTGTTGCAGGATACCGGGGCAACACACAGCGTCGGCGTGTGTGTGTGTGTGTGTTTACGTGACAACAGAAGAGAATTAAAATGAGATCTGTAGGGACCAACAGAGAGAAAGGGAGAGAAAGACAGAGAGACAGAGAGAGAGAGAGACTTAACACTAGCCTTTCATAGTTCACTGACCCTAGTTTTAACAACCCCAATTCATATGTGAGCACAAGTACCATGTACGAGTTTAACAAGACCAATACAACCTGTTCCTCTTATTTGTTGAGATTTTTATGAACACAGGGCCCTTGTGTTTCTGAATACAGTGAAACCCTGTAAGGTCAGGCCTCCTTCAAGCACAAGTTAGTTCACCGACCCTGACGCTGTTCATGTTAAATAATGCACCGCTCACTTAACCGCTTAACCTCGTCAACAAGGCCTCATTATATTTGAAGGAACTACACGGCTGCAGCGGTGACAAAACTGTGACATGGATTACGCTCAGCGATCTGCCTCTGTGCTCCGGTGACAGAGGCAGGCTCAGTCGACCTCAACGCAGACAGCTAGACACACGTCAGCAGCAGGTTTACAGCTGTGAAATTCGTATCGCTCTTCATTTTTATTTTATTTCAAATCGGATTTCCATTTCCATAAAAATTGTCAGTTTTGAGGTGGTGTTTGTTTGCACTTTTATTTTTCATAAAAGATGAGTTTTAGTTTGTCAATGGACTAAAGACTAAAGACTAAAACTAAAAATTCAATATTTTTAGTGTTGACATTTTAATTTCTGTTGATGTTCATTGTTGTTTTGTTTCATTTCATTTCACGTAAATATTTTTCATGGCTATTTTTACAATTGGTTTTAGTTAACTACTTTATACTAACATTAGTGACCAGCTAGTTGCGCGTACTTCCTATTAGACCAAGACACTGGTTGGAGCAACGAAGGAGAGTCAAGTCTGCTCAGTGTTGCTATTGAACACAGAAGGTCTTCCGCAAGTAAACCTGTTTTAGCTTATAGACGATCGAGACAAAACAGCCCTCTTTTGATAAGGCCTTGGCCTAGTTTAGACCGGTTGGTTTAGTGTGCTGGAGCAATGTTTTACATACCTCTAAACTGAATAGGTATCGCACTGTTCATTTTACAAGCTAGGCTGTTAAATGGTTTATTGAGTTTCTACTCACACACAAACTTTTTGAAGCATATGAAGGCGCTCTCATTCCATACTTCTGATCTTTATCCACACGATGGGGCAAGAAACTCAGCAGCCGACTGTTTCTGCTTTGACCTGTGTGCAATTTAGGATGATGAAAACACCTGGCGAGTATACAAATGGGCTTGTAGGCAACAAAAGATTTATTCCACCTAACTCCAAACCAGGCCACAGTAACACTAAGCCTGTTAGCCAACATGTGAATGCTATGCCAAGCTGCAGTCTGCATCCAGGCCTTTGGGGTAGCCATCTGTCCTAGCTAGCCACATCTGGTAAAACCCAGGGGAGCAATGGACTCCGACTTCCTGCTATCCCTCAACAAAGACTCTCCTGTTTCCTAAAATGACTTCCAATACTTAGCTAACATGTGAACTTTGCTGCTGCCACAGCAGAATGAACCTGTAAGAGTTTTCTCTGTAGAATCATCTCTGTGGGGTTTTTTCTTCTTCTTCTTCTTTCCATACTTTGCTGACGACATTCACCACCTCTTTGACTATCTGTCTCATCTGTCTAGACTAATTACATTTTCCTGCCACTCAATAAAGTTCCATGACAGCAGACATCAAAAGCAACCACGAGACATCAAACACTGATGAAAATCTATCTCCCAAGGGGAAACAGGGGGGAATAAAACAAAATCTAGCAATAGCGTATTACACAATTAATTATAATCGTATAGTGCAATTTAGTATTAGTCAAGCTGTCGATATAAGATGCAAAAAGTATTCTCATCATCAAAACAAATCATGGTACTTTTGATTAACATAGGCCTGTCTAGCAAAAATAATCAGGATTTCTTTTTTTTTGAATTTTAGATGTGCATCCCTGGCCAAAGGTAAAGCCAAATGGAAACTCAATTGAAAGTCTGGAGTACTGTAAGGTTTGCAAGTGTTAATAATGCTGGACAAAGCATAAATCAATTAGGCAAGACACTGTTCAACCTAACTGTAATGACTATAGACTGTATTGTAAGAGCAGCGATCAATGAGAGATTGAAATGCAGTTGCATCATTGTATTCCAGACTAATAATGTAGCCCACGGCGAAGGACTGCTTGAATTGCTAAAGGAATGGCTGTAATCCAATCAAAGATAGCTGCACCGCTCCTCACGGCTCAAATTAAAACAGCTGAACTATCTGATGTTCAGACATCTCTATTTTTGCCAGCTTTTGGGCTCTCAACTTAAATGCTGCCTGTGAACATACTGTAGCTTTGTGAACACTCTCAGTTTCAAATGAGAAACGGTAACTCTGAAGAAATATTTATAGATGGGCTATATTTATACGTGCTCCCACCACCTCTCTCTCCTCTGTCTCTTTCCTCTGTAAACAAGTGATTATTATGACGGTGGTAGCAAGATGAATGGTACTGTCAACAAACAATGGAGACAGTACCTTAAAACAGGCCTGTAATAGCTGCTGGCTGGCAGGTCGACACGTTCTCCTGATGCCTCAGTAATGGTCATTATTTCAGTAGTGGCATGGGAGAGGGAGCAGCACCTGTCTGCATGAACACTGATATCTTCTGACACCTGAACCGGTGAGGAGGAATCTCAGCAGCATCGCTTAGCGACGAAACGTAACGCTTACAAATGTCTTCAACCCTGAATTGTAGCTGTCCTACCCTTATTATAGACATGGCAAACTGATGAAGATAATGTCAACACAGCCACAGTGCTACAGTTATTTACCAGTGAAAAACATCTTGGCTTTGTATGTGTTGCACTGGCCTGTGCACAATCCACGTGTTTCTGACTAGGCAATGGCTCTTCATCATCACAGTTGTGAAGGGATCTACTGGCAGAAATCCACAAAGACACACCCCGGTGTGGAATTCAGGAGAGATCACACGTCCCTAAAAACCCTGGACATTGCTCTGATAGACACTACAGTTTTGAACGCCTCCACAACACATACTCACGTGACAGGACCTTAATGATTTTGCATTGCTTTAAACCTCTGCCTCGCAACCCTCTTGTTTATCAAGTTGGACCAACTTTTATGGAGAAAGACCATCACCTACCGCATCTAGCATGGCAATCACTTCAGAAGCAAAGCACATTTCTTAAGCCCCTGTACACAGAAACGTGTCTCAGGGCGCATGGCAAAAAAGATACGTTAACAGAGGCCCTAATAACCTGGAGCACTCAACACTTCTTGGTAACTGAATAAAAAGCCATGTTGGTATTGACTGTAATCCAAGTAAGCCCTGTGTCTGTCAGTAGCCTGAACGTAATGACATGTTTAAGAGCCATAGGCCTAACTAATAATGTTAGCATACTACAGAAGAGGAACTCAGCTAGGCTTACCCGAGAGTTTCTTATCTTGTCTCTCTGGATCACATTCCGGATCTGAAATGAGAATCACAATGGGGAAAATAATGTCCTATTCCTAAGCAACATCTAATAGCCAAGTAAACTAAATGACCTCATGGGGTAAACTGGAATTACAGTGGACCATTGTGAAAGAGAAGCTAAATGTCCGGCCAAGAAAAAGTGTGGTCATGAATGTAAGATAAATGTCGATGAATGTTAAGTTAATTCCAGACACTTCAGTCGCCAAGTTATTTTTGACAATTTCTTTGCCTTATCAGTTTAGAGGAAATATTTCCCCACCATCATCACTGCAGCATGGCTTTTTGCCACAGCAGCTCAACTACTTCTATAGCTCAACTGAATACTATGAAAGCACCAGACTCAACAGCCTCAGAAAAGGGCTGAAAGGCCAAAGCTATCGCTGAGCCTTGACCAAAATTGCAAAAATAAATACTCCAAGGCTGTATAAAAATAGGCTAGACCCGGCGAGAACTTGGAGGGCCAAGAAGTGAGTCAGGGCTATGAACAGGTGTACAGTCAACAGGGGTGTAGGCCAACTCGGAGCACGATAAGCAGCACATGTTCCTTGTCTCACAGTACTAGCTGAACACAACACACTTCATTTGAGTATTGAGTCCTTCAGATTTCTTGTGTAGTGATAAAACGTTGTACAGCCAACACTTGTTTTACTGTACTGCAACAACAGACAACAAAAGTGGCTTCTACAGCAATTACAAGACCTGCTGTAGATAAGCTGATCTCAAACCAGTTAGTGTGTGACCAGTGAGTGTGCTTTTTACGTGTGAAGTTTTAAGATTTTTTAACCTACATAAACATGAGATCCACTGACTTTGACCACTGGTGGTTTCATGTGGTCGTGGTTAAATGTCACCACAGATACTGGGGTCGAACCACACGTTTACCTTGAGCACAGCTTCACAGAAAGGAAATGAAGGCCTGATCCTCTCAAAATCATCTTGATATGCCACCGGCTGCGCTGCCGAGAGACATAGAAGTGTGACATCTCCCTTCGCTGCACCTGCTGCTCAATTCCTAAGCCTCCTCCAGTCTCTCACAGGTGTCAGAATCTTGTTTTGCTTTTCCTTTCTCTGCCGAAACCCACACCTTCCTCCCTCACTCAACCTTTTTAACATGACATTTAAGTGCACAGGATGTCACAGTGCAGCGAAAAACGTCTATCTGTGGCTTTTGTTTGGCAGTCTTAACTAAGCCTGGGCCCAAGATCACCACATGATGGCACATGGGCTATATCCAATCACATACACACCTTTTTTTCTTTAGGGTTAACGTGACCTCTTGGAATGTCACTACCAAAGGATTAAAACTGTAGGATAATTTCAGGAACACAGTGCTTCAAAGCAGGATAAGAGGACCATGTAATCACATTCCAGGTGGGTGTTTTGGATGCATGTAAACAAGTTAATCAAATTGTTTTCATGACACAACTGTCACAAACCATACATCAACAAACTCATGCTAAATAATAAATAACTTCAAAATTAGAATAATGTTGGCCTTTATGCCGACCTAAATATGCATAATTCAGTGCAGACCTAAAGTCTCTCTTCCCCTTCCACTGCACACCGAAGTAAACAAACAGGAATGCAGCCTATGTAGCCTAGCCTTCACAATGGTCTTTTTCTTTCAGAACTGAAATAAGAAAGATACTGTGGTGAAGCCTAACTTCGGTACACATCATGCTTCAGTCTACACACAATCCACAAGGTCTTAATCATGTTTTATGCAAATCTGAAAGTTGCACCACCATTAGCTGTGGATCATTAACTTGTTAACTTACCTACAATTACCAAGGTGAGAGGTGATACTGAGAATTAACACACCGGAAGTAGGCAAGACTCTCCAACTGGGATATCAATTGCATTTTAGGCGCTCCTGTCCACAGCACAACGAGATTACAAAGACACTACTGTAGGACAGCAAGGGTGGAGGCTATACTGCCTTGGCAATGTTCTGGTGATCCTAGAATGATCATGATAAGGAGAAAGGACATTTAGAGAGCAATTAGGGTTTGTAGATGAGAGGGCAAATGATTCACTGTCATGAGGTACTTCTTGAAAAGATGACTTTTCAGCCTGTGACAGAAGATGGGAAGTGACTGGAGTGGAAAGGTCACTCCACCGTTAGAGAGGCAGGTCGGAGAAGAACCGAGGCTGGGTAGAGTGATGACCCAGCTGGCGCAGAGAATTGGGACCAAGGGATCAGTAATGCCAGAATGTAAAGCATGGGCTGGGCCATGGCCTGGAGGTATGGGGTTGTGGATCCCTTCACACCCCATAACAGATTTTGTGATCAATAAATCATCATCACATGACTTAGGCCCCATGGATATCATGCATGTTCCAAAGATTCTAGGTCTAAGTCCTGTCTAGCTCAATATAAGCTTTTTGCAGGGGCAGCCAGGTGGCCTGATGGGTAGAGAGACGGTCCTACATCAAAATGTTGCACATGACCTGTTCAAACACCCTTGAGCAAGAGATTGAACTCCTACCAGCATACTTACTATGTTTCTCTGGATAAGAGCATCAGCTACATGCCAAAAAAAACAAAAAACAAAAAAAAAACACATGCAAAGCTGTTACACACACCGCCTACACAAGATCAATGGGAGGAGATTAGCAGGCACACCAACCTAGCACAGCCAGTTACTCAACATTTAAATCTACCTTGAGGTCAATTCGTGCAAAGAAACCTGCAAAACACCTCAACCGACTTTTATCTGGGCCTCTATTAGGAGTCTGTTTGAATACATGACAACTCTCTTCTCTCTCAAGGTCTTGAATTTAATGGCGTTCCTGAATGGCATTGAGAAGTCACTCACCTAATGCCAAGGATATTCGGATACGAGGACCATCTCCAATGGCTTCAAGTCTAATAGCACTGCAGGTTGTTTTTGATTAAATTATCATTTAGCCTGCGCATACATCTTATATTCTCAAACATATTACACAACAGCATCACTAGTAAATTGATGGCAAACTTATATTTTACAGTTACCATACGCATTTGATGTCTATAATGACTCACTGAATGATCTGTAATCTGGAAGGCTGTCTTATTGTGTTAATCCAGGTAAGAAATCTCACTTGATATGGACAAGCATGTCCTTGGTTTTTTTTTGGGGGGGCGGGGTACCTGAGTGCCTATTGTACATTGAGGTTGGTGGATTGTTGCCTTGGTCCTCATGATCCTGAGCTATGTTTGCTGCCTCCCACCTCTCCCTCTGGTCTTTGCCCTCAGTAAGGTCATTTGTAGCTCTAGAAACGGATCAATAATGAGTTCAAATTTACTGGCAAAGTGCTTACCTCGTATCCTCAGTGCCATTCAGTCCAGCCTGGGACTTGCATCTGCCTTTGGCAACGTGCTGCAGAGTCAAGTTTCACATGTCCGTAGTGCTCAGGGCTTTTCTGAGAAGAACATACAGAAAATGCAAATTCACTGAAGTCACGAAAACACAAACATTAAGAATGTGACCATGTAAATTAACAGTAACGTATGTGTTTGTGGCTAGCTCAGAGGATTGGCTGCCTATAATGAAGTTGTGTACTTCATTGTGGTAACTTAACCAAGTAACTATCTATCTATCTATCTATCTATCTATCTATCTATCTATCTATCTAACAATATACAACATATAATACTATTTTTATGATTAATGTAAGGTGCTCAGGTTGTTAAGGTGTTAATGCTAACTTACATGTGGTCTGAAGGAAGACCTGTCGTCCTTGCTAATGTAAACACCAAGTTAACGTTAGGCAAACCAGCCTGTCCTATCTTGTGATGCAGGAAGGATAACCACGGAGGTAAGTTAGTAACGTCAACTGGCAGGTTATACTTCACTTTCCTGCCTTCATTTGTTCACATCTGACTTCATATTAACACAGCAATGGCTGATACAAAAAGGCACCAAAGAACTAAAACACACGTCTCTTTAAAAGACCGTGCTGTTCGAGCTGATATCTCCAAACTCACATATCCTCGGCTGTTTAAAAAAAAAAAAGAGAGAGAGAGAGAGCGAGAGAGAGCTTACCGTGGCATGGGAACTTCATTTTTGGTCGACCGAACAGGATTGAAGGTCCGGTAAATGAAGGCGGGCTATGGACGATGCGGTAACGTAACTGTCGTGTTATCAGTTCCACGTACGAAGTTGTTAAACTGGCCGTTTCCTCGCGCAGCCTGTTGACAACCGACTAACTGGATTCACAGTTCCTGAAAGAAAAAAACCGTTGGAGTCTCCCAAGGCCAGAGCAATCAAAACCCGATCCGTGGGATAAGGGACTTGTGACTCGCCGTGCGCTCGAGCTTTGGCGATCGATTTATCATTAGGATTGCGTAGCAGGCCTGGGGCAGATGGGGCAGATGTGAGAAGGTAAACAGTGTAGAAATGTAAATGAGACGTTACAGTCTAGCGCCATGTTTTCCTCGGTGATCGATGGCAGTTAAAGGAAAAGTTAGACAAAAGTCAGCAGGGTCTCAAAACTTAACGTTAAGTGAGGCATGAACCCTGCAGCCATAGTGGTGATGTTAAGCTGTAGCAGCACGCCTTTTTGACAAACCAACCAACATAAACTACAAGATGATGTTTCCCCGTAATTATTAATGTGGCTAATTTATTCAAAGTGTTGCATACCATGACATGACCACGACTAATGAGCCTAGTCGTAATCCCACTTGAGTTCACCTGTGTGTTGTTGTTTTTTTTCCGGATAGAAATTGGACATACACAATAAAACAAGTTGATGAGACCAAGTACTGTGTTTTGCTGTACAAAAACATTCATTGTATTCTTCATTTGAAGTCCAGCCCTGTGATTTGAATAGAGTTGCATGGTAATGAAAGTGTTGCCATCTAGTGTAAATGAATGGTAACTGTTAAACTCCATGAATTTGAGTCCAACACGCTCTACTCTGCATTCAGTGATTGAAGTGTATAATCTGAAACATATGAAATTAGACTAAAAATGATTATGAATTTGCAGTGAGAAGACTACAACATTTTCTTCATCGCTCTTGTATCATAGTACGTCCACAATCAACAGCATATTCTCAACATCAATGATGAATCCATTGTACTTGGGACTATCACTACTGTACATATACCATATTGCCGTGGCAGCCTATATACCTATGGCCACAAAGGATGCTGTTTCTTATTGTTGAATACAGTTGCCACCTAAACTAGGTGTGGTGGTTGTGTGTGGTGGCATATGCACTGCACCATAAATGTCAGTTTAAAAATTTTCACGTCACTGAACAAGAAATCCCTCTTGTAAAACACGACTCATCATAAATACAATATACTGCAATCACGCTGATCAATTTAACACAACACAATTTATAGGCTATTATTTTGGTATTTAAAAATCTGATTGTGTCAACATTTCTAGCTGAATTTTTTTTACACATCAATGATTTATACCAAAAACAGCCATTCAGTTCACCTTTTACATACTTGGCAAAGACATGATTTTCCCATTAACATTTCAGGACTGCACAGGGTGGATTTGAACTCAACTTGATGCGTCAGCTCATGCATGACTCCTGTCACACAGTAGTTTAATAGAGAAGGCAAGGTCCACTGTATAAGCTAACAGTGTAATACTGGCAATCACCGTTTCCATGACAACCAGCTCTGCCCCACTGTTAGTGAAGTTATGTCCGAGTTTCCTGAGTTGCATTACCTTGGTAAAACAAATGACCGTGGCAACCATGTAGAGCAACACCCCAAACAGACTGAAGCCAGCCAAAAGTCTGTCAAAGGGTAGGAAACATCGCCCGGCACAGTCGCCTACTATCACCACGACTGTGCCGAGGGACATGAGGACACAGAGGATGTATGACGCCCCTGACACCCACAGTTGCCAGCCCTGTACTCCACTGGGCTGTCCATTGACCGCCTCCACAAGCAGGGGAATCATTTGGCAGCCTCCCCACAACTGGAGTATCTTCAGGAGGCCGGGCATGCTGCCCATGTAGCCCCGCTGCTCTTGGGCCTGGGTGCGGATCACATAAGATTCGGAGGCATAGGCCAGGAAGGTGAGGCACGAGGCCACTGCGGCAGCCACAGGGCGCGGCGAGACCTGGTTGCGATCTATGACGATCCAAGGGAAAACCACAGAAGCACTGAGACACATCAGTGCGCCTAAGGCCGCTACTGTCACGATCAGGTTCTTCCAGGATATGGGGATGAGGCTGTGGAACTGGATGACGTTGAGAACGTAGATCAGGAGGGTGAGGATGAAGAAGAAGCACCACGTGAACATGCAGGAGACCCTGAAGATGCTGAGATGGTGGAGGGGAAATGGCGTCTCGTGTAACTCGGAGGGTTCCAGGGAGGCCACCAGGCTGAAAGTGAGGCAGCCAGATAAGAGAGCCCATGTCCGCACCAGAAAAAGAGGACTGGCAAAGTCTCTGGCCTCTAGCACAATCACAGGCATTGTCACAACGTTGAATCTGAGTGATCCAATACCCAACAGACAAGATTTGCTTAGGTCGCCTACCAGCTGTCTCAGTTCCTCTAATTCATCAGAATTAAAAAAAAAAAATCTTCCACAAAACAAACAGGAAAGGAAAAGTGCATCCACCGGCAATAGCGTCACTCAAATATACCTCTAATATTGAGTTGTGGAGTTTAGTCCAGGCAACGCTCCAGGCTTTCATGAAAAAAAAAAAAATCACATATTAACTGGTGTCTGTCTCTATACTTATCACCTATGCGTCATCCTTTTTGAATACAAGCCTGAGTCAAAATCCTACCTCTTGTAATGTTTTGCAGCACTGTCGCTGTCAGAACAGGCCTCGCCTACTTCCTTTTTGAGGTTGCAGCAGTGCACTTTCAGTCTCAGTGTGGAGGTAGGTGCAGGTGACCACAATAAAAAGCAAGTGCAAACAGAGTTATCTTCCTCCCACCCTCGATTCTCATGAAATGTTGTTCCCTTTTTCTGGGGTACCAGCAATAGGCTAATATGGTAACAAGTTCCTGTGCGCCTACAGCCGTTACACCTCCCCCAGTTCCCGATCCCTTTGGCCTCACTGATGGAGTCATAAAATATGGCCACAGGGATTTCTCTGAATAGTTGTTCACATGGTGTTTGAAGCTGTCTGTGGAGGATTTGTATGAGGGCAAGATCTGTTGACACGTTGAATGTGGTAGATCATCTGATTGAAGCATTGTTTAGAGGAGCTGGTTGTGGAGCATGGATGTGCTCGGCCCTCGGGGGAGACGGATCTGATTCTGTGAAGAACATCTCACCTCCCTTTTCAATTGACAACACTTGGAAATGTGTTTGAAATGCCTGCATGGAAATGAGTGTTTGTGCATCTGTCTGTGTGTGTGGGTGCCAACAGCAAGCTGTAAATCTTTCATTGTTCATTGTCTGATTGTATGTGCATTGAAGCACATGCCTATGGATGCCTCTGTGTCTTTGTGTGTGTATCTGTGCATACGTGGGTATGCGCCTACAGACAGCCTTGAAACCTTTCATGTATATAGGATCAATGTGTGTGTGTTTATGTTTGTGTGTGTGCGTGTTTTCAGAGTGCATATGCATGTATGTTCCCTATGTGTATGTGCATGTTTACACAAGCACAAAGAGCCCTCTGAAGATCCCACACAATCACTTTGCCTCCCTGTATCGGCTCACCTGCTCTCTGTGTTATAAATAGATGCTGGATACATCAATTCCCCCGTGTCACACAGCTCAAGTTCAAAAACTCCTGTTTTGACAGAAGGGAGAAGACACACTCCACAAAGACAGACAATAGCTGATGAACAGTGGTAACCTGCCAATGCAGAAACACTGGTGTGTGTGTCAGGGTTATGCCTTAACTTCATGTCAAATGGCTAATAAAACTTAAATTATAACCTCATCAGGTCGACAGCATTAAGGTTCAGCTGGGTAGTCAACAGATATTTCCAGTCGTCCGATTTCCAAAATAAGTATTTTATTGATTTGACCAATTATTATTTCTTTGAAATGACTCCAACAGTATTATATATTAATAAGTAGCAGTTATTTAATAATTCTTGCACAGAGAGACATCCTGAGTTTCTGACTCAAAAGAGTGAAGACTTGGTCACTAACATGTCAGAGACTTTTCATGTGTTTGGTTTCTTGTCACTTCTGCATGATGGGAAACAGTGCCTCTCTGTGGTGGAAAAGCAGACTACAACCTTTCTGGAGGGCCCAGACTATTATACAATATAGACAAAGAGAAGGATGCCACAACTAGGCTGGTATGTGAGCAACAGCAGAAGGTGAACTACTAAACATCTTCATATGAGCAGGGATGCAGTGGAGAGTAAACACACCAAAAACTCACTTTACCCTCGTTTTTATTTGCAGAATAGAGTTTATCCACCCTTTTAGGCTGACAGAAATCTCTATGATATAAATTAATAGTACACATATGAATTAGGAATAAACTGATGTAAGTTATGTGAGCATATTGTCATGTTTTAACTTCAGCTGAAGGATCACAGAAGGTTCTATCACCCTCTGTCGTGTGAAACCCTTCCAAAACCCACTGGAGGAACTCAGAAATAACGGGGCGGTCAAGCTGAAAGCTAGGCTGCTTTTCTTAGTTCCTGAAAAGTTGACATTTTGGAGATTCAAGGTTTTCACCCGACAACAGCGATGTTAGATGAAGTGCATTTCAAAGGGTGAAAACAAAAAATTATGTTTTCCTGAAAATATAATTGATTTTTGTTTATATTGGAGGCTGTTTGTCTTATGACGACACCTGACAAGAGGTTGTACTGTACCTGCCTTTTTATTTACCACTACATCGTTGATTATTAGCAAAATAATAATGGTGACATTTATACAAGCCTGTTTTATGGGATTTTAGCTGTTCATGTAATTTAAACTCACTGTGATGGCAACGGTTATTAACAGCGTAGTGAATGTGTAGAGACATACGCATTCACAGCCCAAAACACCCACAGCATCATAGTGCTGCCTGATACAAACAAAAAAGACAATCAGTAAAACTTTAAATTCTTGACCAAAGATGTATGTTGCATTTACGTAGATACATACCTAAATGGCATTTAAACTTTTTAAAAATGTTCTTAACCAAATAGCTCCATAGAGATTAAACAACTCTTTTTCAAGAAAAACAGCCAAGACAGCAGCAGCATGACAATCAGAAAAGTAGCAGATACAACAGGCAATAATATACTGTATATGGGGGGGAAAAACATTTCAATGACATAACAGGTACGTGCAGAGTCCAAACCGACAGCAACTTAATAAGCTTCTCATGATCCTCCATAATAACTGGTAAACACAACAAGCAGACAACAGACCAGGAGACAATCTCTTAAAAATGCACTGAGTAATTCCCACCTGTTTCTCGTGGAATATAAGAAACACAAATAAAAATAAAGCAGACTGGCCTAACCGATAAAAGTGTACCAATAAAACAGTCTTTTATGATCCAGAAAGCACAGACATTTATTTTCTATGGCAGCTGTTACATCACTTATGGACTTGATAGGTTGTCTTATTATTCTGTGTTTGACTATAACATATGAGTTAAATATATACATATTTATATATGAGTTGCATAAGGACGACTTTCAGTGTAGTTTATCTATCATCATTAATCTACTGCAAAATGAAGCTTCCTAATTAAATTAATATTAAAATAGATGGGACTGACCGCATGAGACACAGTGTGAAACATCTCAGGCG
>OMOV01081745.1:0-11680 GCA_900312565.1 Beryx splendens | reverse complement strand
CTTGCAAGAATCAAACTTGGGACCTTCCAGCGCAGGACAGTATTGCCATGGTGTCCAGGGGTTAGAGAGGACATCCTGTAACTGGAAGGTCCCAAGTTTGATTCTTGCAAGCGAGTGTGTCCTTGAGCAAGACACTGAACTCTTTCCTGCTCAGTGATTTTAAATCGCTTTGGATAAACTTCAGCTAAATCCTTAAAATACGAATGTTAAGACAGAGTGAGGAGTAAAATGCTTAAAAACTGGAATAATAGCCAGCAATCTGAAAAAATGAATCCAGCAGCAGTAATGAGCGTATCTTAGCAATACATCCTTACCCGAATTTCCCCAAGGAGATTAATAAAGTGATATCTTATCTTGATCTGAGTCTGCTGTGTAAAGGTGCAGTTCGCCCGTTTTTCCAGTGTTTAAATCCAGTACAGGAAAAAAAGAAAATGAATTCTCCGCTCTTCAGAAAAGGTTGTGAATCAACCAAAAAAACACAAATGACATCTTAGACATTTTATGATAATTGCTTGTGAAGAATAATCTCCTGATTAAAGTATGTAGTTTTGAGATGTAAAATGTGTAGGCAGCAGTTTGTCTATTCTGATCATACCCATATCTTTTTGGGGTTCCTGTTTTTTCAGATTTATCCTAATGAGCGCCACAGCATCCGCTGCCCTGAGTCTGGAGAACATTATGAGATCACACTGCTGCACTTCCTGCAGCAGAACCTCTGATCATTCCCCCTCCACTCCTCCTTCCTACCTTCCTACCCTCATGTCCTCCTTTCCTACCTTCCTACCCTCATATCCTCCCTTCCTACCTTCCTACCCTCACATCCTCCTTTCATACCTTCCTACCGTCACATCCGCCCTTCATCTCCTCCCTTCCTACCCTCCTACCCTCATATCCTCCCTTCCTACCTTCCTACCCTTACATCCTCCCATAACCCCCTCCCTTCATACCCTCACATCCTCTCAGATCCTGCCTTCCTCCACTCCTTCCTTTCTCTCTTCCTACCCTCCTCACCTACCCTCCTATCCTCACATCCTTCCTTCTTCCACTTCCTCTTCCACTCATTCCTTTCTTCCTTCCTACCCTCCTCACCTACCCTCCTAAGCTCCTACCCTCAGATCCACCCTTCATCCATCCCTACTCTCCTATTTTCCCCTCGTCTCCTCCCTTTCTTCAGCCTTCCCTTTCTCTCTTCCGCTCTTCTTTCCTCCTCCTCCTCCTTCCATCCCTCCTCCTCCTCTCTTCCCTTTTTAAATCTGCTGAATGGAAACTATGCCAAACCATGTCGCCCATCAGTCAGCGATCCGCCTCGTTTGGCCTTCGGGAAGCAACTTCTGAGCGATTTCTCCTTTTACTTTTGGATGTTTGTTTTTGTGCCATTCCTTCTATAGCAAACTCACTTTTTCCCTGGGGTCTGGCTCACAAAGTTTTCTTTTTTTCCGTCTTTGTCAGTGGAGAAACACTGGACTGGAAATAGTAAAAATCAAGCTCTTGCAACATTTAAACACACAAGCCCTTACTCCCCTTTCTCCTGATCCCTATTGTTTGTTTTTGGACTGTGCTGTCATGTGTTATCATGGATGACTGGATGTTTCTTCATGTAGTACGCCACAAGTTGGCGGATCAATGAGCAGAAGGCCACATGCAGCATCTGTTGTTTTTAAGTGTGTATTGTTAAAAAGAAAACATTTTTTATGGATTCTTATGCATTTATAAAGGGTGGGGAACCTGTTTTGAATGCAGTCTCACTCAACAGTTCACTCTGATTTTCCTGGAAGTTTTTAAAGTTTTCCTTTTTCCTTTTCTTCTGCTGCTGGGGACTTCTATGTGTCGCACGCTTTTCTTTTGCACAGGATGTATTTGCATTAGCACCCAGGAAGCCAAACTGACCTTTAAGACGATGTTGAACAGAACTGCTGGCAGTAAGGTGCCTTGTGAGGGTTTGAGAATAGTATATCAGGGAATCTGTTTTAGGACCTATGACCATGAAACTACTCAGTTCTTTGAAAGTTTCTGGCAACCATTTGTAAGAAGAGCTGCTTCAATCTGTCCATGGAAAGTAATGCACTCAAGTGATGGAGAAATAAACATAAATGAATCAACATTCTCAAAGTGTTCTCTTCCCCCAAAAGCAATTTGAATTTGATAAACAACGCATTTCGCGGGTCTTTTTGTTGAATAATAAACCAGAGAAATGAGAATCTGTTTAGTACATACAACAGGCTGAGACAGTTTTTGCCTTTTTATTTGCAGTGATAAATCATAGAATAGAAGTGATGAAAGTGAAACAGAAAACAGACAAAATGCACTTATATAAAACACAGATTTCAGTGAAAACCCTCAAGGGACTTATAAATACATCAACTCTCAAACAAGAAGAAAAAAATCACTACCTCAATTCCAGGTTTACTGTTGTCAGTCTAGATTGCTGGTAACTTGTCATTGCATATTCACATTAAAAAGAAGTGTAGATTGTCAACATCAGGAAAAACTAGAGCTGTCCTCTGTCATTATTTCATGCACTCCAGTTTCAGTATTATTTCTTTGGTCAAAGGGAAAAAGCAGCAGAACAAATAAGAATTTGTGAGTCACTGGAAAGACCAAAGAGTCTCGTCTTGTTTTCACCTTTCCTGTGATTTTGGAGCTATAATACTAACAATTAGACGTACAGGTTCACTATAACCAGTTTATCTATTTACCAGAGTGACAGAGTGTTTCATCTTGTGATTACTGAGATTAGATTGGTTCATTTCAGAGAGAGAGATTCAGTTTTAATTTGTCATCTCTCAGTCAGACATATGAACTCATGGTTGGTACTTCAATCCTACTGCTGTTCTTCAATCAGAATGAAGCATCCATGTTTTATCTTTTCCCCAGCAGGGAGCAGTGCTGCTGCATAAAACCTGCACATATACAGATATACTGGACATATACAGTATATTCAGCTATATGGAACCTACTGTTATGGGACAATCAACAAAATTGCAGCATGCTACAAATCAGCCGCTGTTGATTCAAATTCTCTTGAAGTAAAGGTTATAAATGACCCATGTTAACCATATGAATGCCCATGCAATCTTTCAATTCAAATAAAACAAACACCAAAACTGCCATTATTTGTTTTGCACCCGACAGCAGTTATATAGGATGGGAGCATTAAAGTGCTAAAAATGTTTCAGAAACCTGTTCAAACTGTTGTCGCTAATAATTTGAGTTCAAACTTTATTGTCCTGCAAGAGAAATTTGGGGTGCAGAGAGTGTTTGCAGTAAAACTTTGTTTTTATGTTTTTTTATTTTTTTATTTTTACATGGTCGAAATAAAAATGATCTATCTATCTAAACTACACTTTGTTTGCAGTAAATAAAATTGTAAAACTACAGTAAAAACAAAAACACAGCATAAAAACACAACTTCCCTACATATACTTATAAAGGCCCACTTCACTTGATAGGACCAGACAATCAATCATTCAATAAATCATTCATTATTTATTGTCCCACTAGGGCAATATTTTTTTTTTACAATTAGCCATGAGAGTACATCTTAAAGTCATTTTCACTGATAACTGGGAGTTTTGTGGTTAATTTCCAATTCTGCAGTAACTATGAACTGACAGACATGGATCTCTCTGTGTGTCACTGTGTGAGGCCGAGTGCCTTGACAGACTGCAGCTGGCACCTCACAGGTTGCTGATGTGTCTTTGAGCAAGACACGGAGCGCTTACCTGCTACCTCATTGTAAGTCGCTTTGCATAAATGTGTTTAAATGCCTAAAATGTAAAATGCATTTTTCTCTTTCTATGGCTTTATATCTATTGATAGGGCTCCAGTAGGGGGCGCTCTGGTTTGCATGGTGAACATAGTGAGGCCTGCAAGCACTAATATAGAGCCAGACCGTAAGTTTTTCTAAACTTTATTTTCATCCATTTGACTCATAAAATAGGTTTGAATAGCACTTTGAAGCTTGTAAATGACAAAAACATAAAACAATACACATAGTTAAATAATATATAAGCATTTATAAACAAGATTCAGAAGTATAGCCCTTATAAAGGGAATAACATTAGAGCAGTCATTATGACTGAACATATACACTGAGACAGTGATTAACATATGGCATAGCATATAAATAGCTGACTATCCAGTGCATTTTCAGGACAGATCAGTAATGTGCAGATTGCAATAAGCAACATGATGCTTTAGTTCATGGTACTTCAACATCTTGTTTTGTATAAACATCACTAGAACTAAGTTGAATATACTCATGTTGGTCTATCTCTGCATTTAACAATGTCTTTGGTCCACTGGTTTCAAGGCAGACTGATCCACCTATTGCTTGACTGTTGCTGGTGCAATCTTCAAAACGGTGGTCTTCAGACAACTGTTGCGTCCTTTTGCAGTCGTCCAAAACATTCCTTGTCTTCTGGACTGACGGCTCGGCCTTCTGGGATACTTGCCGTTGAGGTTCGACTCACCGCAGCTGCTGAACCACCAACCTCCTGCAACAAAATAGTGTCATCGTTAAAGATTGTGCCTTAAAATGTACAGTAACCATCTGATAACTGAAAGGTCACAGGTTCGATTCTCGTGCTCATAGTGAGTCTGGAGGAGTTCTTGAGGAAGACATTGGAACTTCGGCCTGCTTGCTCATTGCTCTGAAGAGTAAATTCATTTTAAGGATGCTCATACATGTTCCTTGCAATGCAGGTTGATGAAACATATAAGCTTTATTTTATTTTATCCTTCATTCATCCCAGGAAGATCTGCTGAACATCCCTAATCTCTCTCAGCAATGTCTTGGTTCCTATTGGTTGACCACTGAGGAGCTTCACTGGAGCAGCTGGAGTGTAAGAGCCTTGCTCAACGGCAGCTCAGTGGGAGAGCCTACGGAAGATGTTAATGAATCAAACCCACCTGAGAGAAGCCCGGCACAGTTGGTGCCTGCACTGAGGTCGTTATCTCTGTCAGAGGTGGAGAAGGGAAGACCGGCGGCTCCAGTCATCATGATGTTCTCTTGAACCCCAGAAGAAAAGTCTTGCTCCAAGTGGAGGGCATACTTCTTCTCTTCTCCATCCAATCGGAACTGGTAACGAGTTGACTGCTTCTGTCCCGCCCAGTCAGAGAGCTCCACCTGCAGCGTGTACTGGCCTTGTTTGGAGAGAGAGTGGATGTTCTCCAATCCCAACCAAAACTCACCTGACGAGGAAGGAAAAGGATTAAGATTAGTGTTTGTGTCTCAAGAAAGAAGACCTGCTACTGTTTGATGATGAGGATCTTGTAATCGATTGTGGAACATTTGGACTCACCAATCAGGCTGCCGAAGCCTTTCTGATAGCTTTCCCACAACTGGTTGAAGTTCTGGGATCCATCATGGCGTCTCTGGATGACGGTCCATCCAGCTTCTGTGTCGGGAGAGAGGGGAGAAGAGGTTAGGCCAGGGTATAATACACTTTTTACAATACAGCTTTCCAAAACAGGCTTTACAATTAAAAACTTAGTTCTAAGATTCAGTATACCACCACAGCAGAGCTCCAGTTTTTTTGGACCTTATCCTATCAGATTGAAGCTGTACTGGGCAATTTTGAAGGACTTCATTACCAAGAAATCAAAACATGACATCAGTAATGCAAATTTCCCTCACCTAAATTTTTTCTTCTTAGTAGCTGGTAGGCATGGTGATGGTGGAAAGAAATCTTTTGGCAGCATGATCAGCTATCATTAATAAGTCCAGCTTTTTCTGTAAGGATGATGGACCCTGATTTGTGATTTTGTGTATTATTACATAAAAACCTTGCCTGGTGCAGCTTTAAAGCTTTAACGCATTGTAACAGCTTTGTCACTTTAACTGAGATATTAATTTCATCATCAGAAGACCTTTGGCATAGTTTCTGTTGAACTCACCTGACGTCATTTCGCAGAGGACGCTGAAGGGCCGGGAGTCCTGTGGCTGGATGGTGTACACTCCGCTGGCTCCCTGCCCCTGCACAAACAGATCGTGGCAATCTCTGGCCAAACCTTAGAAAACCAGAACACAGAATTGCTGTCAGATGATTCAGCACATTGGACCTCTGAGGTCATTGTTCCCATCAGGGCTCCTGAGTCAATCAGGGTAAACAGCCAAATACTGATGAATCTTAGCTGTGGCTCGTACTGTAGGTTTGATTACCAACCAGCTGTCACATAAAAGTTTGGTTCTATACAGCTGGTAAAATTGTCAAAGTGTTTTTTTAGGATTTCAGTAGTAAAAAGGCACACCCAGTGAGGTGCAGACATGAGGCTTTTGTAATGGGCTACTTCCACTTATAAAGAAAAGTCTACGTGACTGAGGTACTATTAGCCAAAATGTTTGGTGGGATAAATAAGGCACGAAACTAAAAGAAAAGAGTGTGCGACTTGAATTTTCTTTCTAAATTTGGGGATTTACCAGACACTTTGGCCATGATCTTGTGTGTTGACCTGTTTAATGTTCAAGGCCTGCTAATCGCTAGCAGTGTCCTAGCAGTGTAGGGGAGTTGAAAAAGCTGCTGTCCTCATTTTTCTTGACCTTTGGACTGACTGAGCTTCACTGCCAGCGAGGTAGTTCTTGTAAACTCTGGGACAAAGGTTCACTCTTATTCTCCATCTGACAATGTGGTACATCACATACGAGCACACTGACAGTTGGCACGCAGATAAATGCCCATTCTTGTCGATGGATGCAAACTGGATGACATTTCTTCAGGATGAATCACACTTCTCAGCTGTTTTAATTTGTAATGAATGTTAGACCTTTACACTCTTAAAGAGGACGTGTCATTGTTAACACTGTAGGTCGATTTTGGGACAACACACATTTGTGTTTCAACATAACATATCGCTGTTGTCATGTGAAAACCTTGTCCAATTTTGGTCAGTTTCATGTTTTAACTTAAAACTCGTATTAAACTTAAAAACCCGGGGTTGTCAAACTAAACACAAAGCTATTTTTCCTAGACCCTGAGAAGTCAAGATTTTGGAGATAAAAGGTTTTCATCTGATAGCAGTATGTTAATTAGCAATACATGCAGGCACAATTTATTATTAACATATGGTGTGTTATCTCAAACTAGATACCTGTACAGTGTGTGTTGAAAATAATATCCTGTGTCTGCCTTTGTCTATTTTTTATGCCTCAGCACTTTGTTTGAAAAAGAAATGTCAAAGTCCTGTTCTCCAGCCGTGTGTTAATCAAAAAGCATAACAGTACAGGATTTGTACTGTTTAGTGCCCAGATAAAGAAGGTCAGAACCAGGCTTTGAGCAAATGAGGGGAAAGGTTGTTTGCTGCTGAGCGATGGGTTATGGACTTTAACATTTTATTTTTTCCAGGGCAGCTAACATTTTCTTTTCATAAATGTGACTTAATTTTTTTCCTGTGCTCAAAAGGACTACCCTAAAACTCTTTCAGCATTTAAAAAACTGTCAAACATCAGAAGCCGGTTCACACCTGTTGGAGCATTGCTCTGTTCTGCCTCTCCCCTCAGCACCGTCTCTTCATCTCTGCGTCTGTGTGACTTGATTCTCTTCTGTGCAACCTGAGGGAAAAGACCAGGGTTAGAGAGAAGCATCTGTAACTTCTGTCCCTAATCGACAATATTTTAACACAATACTTCAACACTTCAGCAAGGCATCCTGTGTCTGACAGATCACAGGTTTGTTCCCTCTAACACCCAGGTGCCCTGTTGAGTGTTCATGTCCCCTCCCTGCTCGATCATTTTCAGCATCTCTGGATGAGCACATTGGGTAAAATGCATAGAATGTGAACTGTGTTGTGGTGTAACGCACCTTGCTCTGGAGCGCCTGCAGGTGCAGACTCTGCTTCTCCAGTTTGTCTTGCTGCTGCTTGATTTTCTCCACCAGGCCGTCGATGCGTCTGTTCTGAGCCTCCAGCATCCTCTAGAAACAGCAGGTAGAGAAACACCTTGTCAGCTTCACAAGTATGTCAAATGTAGCCTCTATCTAGGGTGAGGAAGAACTGGTAGATGCCAAGATGACAAACGCAGCTAAATTTGGTTTGTGAAAGTGAAGAAGTGAAAGTGTCTGGGGAATTTTGGAACTGGTGGATGAAGAAGTTTGTTCCCACATCGCACAGCAAATTTTCCAGTGTTAGTGATATTTCAGTGCCAATTATTTTGAACAAGTGTTGATTGGTAAGTTGTTTGTTCATAGTGCTGATTTGGCTCTTGGGCAGCTGTTCAAGATTATATGGTGTTAAATTAACTGGACTGTTATAATCGCTGGCATAGTAATTATTTCTACACATTGAGTTAAATTATTAGTCATGATTTTGCTGTTTACTTTCAGTTTTCACTCATCACGGATGCCCATATCTTTTTGAAGCATAAATATTAAGGATTTTTTCCCAACAAATGAAAAAATCAAAGTGATATTTTTCTCTCACCTGGATGAAAGGGACTCTGCTGTGATCGCTGTCATTGCTCTCCACCTCTGGCTCTCTCATTGCTCCCTCCACCTTCTCCTCCAGTCTGTCCATCCTGAAGTGGATGTTCTTGCTCTCCGCCTTCACCTCCTCCACCTTGGCCTTAACTTCGTCAGCCAGCTGCTCCACCAGCTTCTCCCTCTCTACCTCCTTGCTTCTAGCCTTAAGATCCTGGTCTTGCTCCTGCTGCCTCCTCCCCAGCTCGGTGGCGGTGTTGTTGAAGGCCTTCAGCTTGGTGTTGACGTCTCTCATCTGGACCTTGGTCTTGTCCACATGCTCCTTCAGGCCCTGACCAAGCTGCAGGAGGCCGTGCGCCACCACATTGACGTCGTCCCAGGAGGCGTATTTGGCCTGCCACCCTCTCCTCTCCATGGTAAAACTGGTTCCTACCTGTACCAGAATGATCAAGACTAGAAGAAGTGGCGTCTGCATCTTTGCTGTGGTTGGTGTCTGTGGTCTTGCTGAGGTTTTAGTATGAACGCTCGTCTCTGCTCAGATGTCTCTCTGTGTTTGGTGCTGGTGAATGGCACTGTGAGGTTTATATAACCTGCTTGCACAGTGCAGCTGGAGGGAGGCCGCTCTGATTGGCTGCTAGTGCTGAGGGGAGGAGTTTCTCTCATAGTGGAGTTGGACCATGATGCAATGAACTGTCTGAATTACTGGTTAAACACTCGGATACATTTTCAAAGCTTCAAAGCAGATTTTCACACCAAAGCACTTCAAAGAGGTAAAAATCAAGGAAAATGAAAAGAAGCTTAGGAAAGAACAAAAGTTAGAGAAAATCCACAGAATATGCATGGAAAGGTCATCAAAAGGGAACCCCCAAAAATATAGTCCAAGGCACTCTGTCTCTTTCCAAATTTAAAAAGCCTTTATTGGTTACATGGAATACTAACAACATTGAACCAACATGTTTTTTTTTTTATATTGGTTTTCAACAGAAAGAAGAGTTATACAGTTTGCCATCATATCAATAACACACAGATAGTAACGAAAAAAATCAAATAATAATAATAATAATAAAATAGTGCCATCCATCCATTCTCAACAGAGAAATCTCTCAGCTGACCACCCCCCTCCCTCACCTTGACATTACACACAGAAGCAGACACATTATTGATTAGTGTAGCCATAGTCACATCAACTTTAAAAGAAGTAGAAATAAGTTGAGTTAAAACACAAACATAGCAGTATTTAAGCAACAAAATAGAAGAGAAGAACACTTATGAGTTTATTCTGGATGGGTGTGGCCATTGCCAGGGGTATTGGCCCCTCAGCACTAACCGTGTCAATTCACATAAGTAGTCAAGTGACCACATTTCAGTAAAGGACCTCTCATTACCCTTCAGAACTGCACTAATTCTTTCGTGAGGCAGGACCCTGAATATCTCCCTGTACCACAATGTGGCAGTAGGTGGCTTATCCTTGACCCAGTTAATCAAAATACATTTTCTGGCCAATAATAGTCATTTGTCACATAGTTTGAACTAAATGGGTTAGACTCACCTCCTTTGAGGAAAGGCCAAGAATGGAAAGACCTGGGTAACCTTTACCCGAAAGATGCCACTCTGAGAAATTGTACCCCAAAATCTTTTAATCAATTTACATTGCCAAAAGTAATGGTAATACGTTCCAATTTCTCTTTGACACTTATTACACAGGGGTGAGGCCTGACAGTCCATCTTATTTAATATGTAAGGAGTTATATGTAGACGGTGTAGTATTTTATACTGTGTCTCTGTCAGTCTATTACATGTAAAGGTGGATCTAAACACCTTAATGGCCTCCTGCCAATCATCCTCAATATACTCAGTGTCAAGATCTCTCTCCCATTTCTGTGAGATGCTTATGATATCACCTGGGCTGAGTGAGTATAGCACTGGCCCCCCAGGTTTTCACGATTACGCGATCGCGGATTTTTCTGTTGGAAACTGAATGTACCGCGTAAAACGGAGAGCACCGTGTAAAATAGAGGGGCCGTGGTTATACCGTGGATTTGGTCTGGTCCTGACTGCAGAAGACACTAGATGACAAGAAGAAGACAAAACTACAACACAAAGTGTAAATAATTCATTAAAATGCATAAATAAGTTTAATTGGTTAAAATGTACACATTCAATTAATTAAGAGTCAGTAAAAAAACGGTTTGACAATAATTTCATGGGAACAATTAAAAGTATGCCTATAAGAAATTGTAATGACGCTTCCCCTTTAAGAGATTCATTGCCCCTTGGTGACGTAACAAAAGCTTGCAACGAAGCGGAGAGCAGAGAAATGAAGCAGAGAAATTAAAGCTGTAGTTCGAAACTTTTAAATATAAATTAATGTCCGTTACATTCAAGCCCTTGCCAAACGAATTCACACAATGCTGATTAAGCCTATCACCGCCAGATAAATCTCTGTATGTCACAGTATACAGAGTTTTAAATCTCATGTCACTGGGCGACATTCCCGCGCTGGCCGTTTGAATGCATACTGCACATGCTCTATGGGCAGAGCATGCGCACCAGAGACCAGTAGCTATTCACGACTGACCGGAGGATATTATTTGCCTCTTTTGTCAGAATAAACGGAGATCGCCTCCAAAGATCATCTCAACTGTTCACATCAAATGAATATACTGGGAACTAGTGAGCTGACTGAAACTAGATAATGTGCTAATTGTGGGGGAAATCCATTAATCATGTACAGCTGAATCATGTACCACAGACGACGAGCTGACTGCCTCTGTCGTCTGTTAAGAGGCATGGCTGTTTAAAATGATAAGATGCTGATATATAATAATAATAATAATAAAGATGTTGATGGCGAGTGAACGTGACGCAGGAGCAACAGGTGAACAGGTACAGAAGAGGAAAACAAACCGGCCAGTGTCAAGTTACCAGAGTAAAAACAACTTCCTGTCACAGTGTTAAAATAAAACTAATTGGCAAATATGTGTTGCCACGTTTTTGACTAATGCAAATTAGTGAAGTGAAATGGGAATCTGTAGTAAATAAAAATGCTATTGTTGTCTTTTCATGTCGAAGGTTGTTCTGTGCTCGCCAATATCTACTTACAGTATTCTATTCTTCAAGAGTCAAATTTGACGCTTTTATTTTGAAGGCCAAGTCGGCCGGCTACCGGCGCTGACGCAGCTTGCAGATCTCTGAAAACAGCGCAGCAATTTTTACAAACAGTTGTTATTTGGATAAAGAGCACATATTGTGAATCTACATGGTTACTT
>OMOV01081690.1:0-17784 GCA_900312565.1 Beryx splendens | reverse complement strand
GAGTTTAAACTTAAAAGCTTAAAAGCTTAAAACTTGGTTTCGGGTAGAAAACTTGCAAACATACAGCACTTCAGAGTCACACTGCTAGCGATTGAACATTTATGTAAATCTGGCTAGCCGAACGCATTCTGTACTCCCTTAGCTAATCAGGACGCAGAACACATGTGCGGTTCTCCCTTAGCCAATCAGGACGCCGAACACAATGCGCGTTCATACTGTACGCTGTAAAAAAAAAAAAGCATGCAAAATTACACTAAAAAAAATCTGCGAAACAGCGAGGCCGCGATAGGTGAGCCGCGTTATAGCGAGGGACCACTGTATCATGAATACTAGCTTTTGAGATTATTTTCCTTTCAAACATTGATAAGAGAAGCGTTAACAGTTTGTAAAATATGTAAATTAAAATGAATTATAAGCACTAGTGTTTCTGATTATCTTCTCATTTTTGTTTGGTCCACCTTGAGGATTTATTAGAGCTGAATTTAGCATTAACATAATTAACATGACTGTTTTTGTCTGGTTACAACGAACCCCTACAAATGCCAGGTGTCATAGACATGCAATGCAAAAAGTGTGAAAAGTGATTTTTGAGGTACCCACTAACTTTTAATGTTGACTGTCTGTAAATCTCTGTAAAGCTATGAATGGGTCCTAGGAGCAAAAGCTGATACATATTTGAAGGCTGTAAATCCCAGGACAACGGACTTGGTGCCAAAGAATCCTCTTTATTTGACTCTCATAATGAGCTACGGATTCATCCTGATAAAGCCATGTGAAAAAAGTGTAGCTCATAATGATCCTCAAATAAAAAGGATTCTTTTGCAGCGAGCGCATTTTCCCGGGTGCACAGTTACAGACATAAATATGTGGCTTTTTCATAATCCTTTGATGTTTTTCTTGCCATATCCAGCAGGATTTTTTTTTTGTTTGTTCCTAATTTATGTTTGGATTAAAACACATGTAATCATTTATTATCATTTTGTTCTCCTGTAAAATTTGCTCAATGTAATTTACGCCCCTTTCTCTCTAAACCCTCATATCTAAGTGACATGGATGAGCGTGACCTTCATCTTTATTTTCAAATTAAATGTGATTTTCATTTCTTTTGTTGTTCTTTGTTTTAGTCTTAAAAAAGAATGGCGTTTTCAATACATGTGTGTACACGTCTTGAAAAGAACTTCAGAAGTGAAACATTGTTTTTTTGAGTGTAGACAGCAATGAAAATCAGAACTGTTACATTTGGTAATAAAAGTGTAAACAAGGTCAAAGTCAGCTTCTTTTTTTGACTGGAAATAAAATCTGTTGTTATTTTTCTGCTTTCTACCATGAATGCTATAAACTACTGATATTAAATAATGGACAGAATGTGCTCTTGTGTAGTATAGAAATCATTCTGAATGGAGTTTGCAATGTAAATTGTTTTGAACATTACCCAGATGTGAGCATTACAATTAAAGGCACCTTCTTTAAATTATATGACGGTCATATTATGTGTTCAGTGAAAAAACTCGGCTGTTGAGCTGTTCAGAATTTCTATTCTCACTGCCATAAAAGAAAGTAAAACTAACTGCAGAAAAGGAGTTGAGACAAAAAAGGGTTTGAGAAAGCTGCAGTCCAGTAATCAATAGATGGTGATCTATCTCTGTGTAGTGAGTCTAAATAATCCTTCTCACAGACCAGCATGCCTTCTGCTGTGAAGAGCCTGATGTATTGATCTTTCAGAAGCCTTTGGGCATTGAATTAAGTTTTACAGAGGATTACACCGAACTTTGCATGAGAGATTGAAAGGCAGAATGTCACAAGGTGTCGATTCCCATATTCCTTGAAAGCCATGTGTTTGGAGTATCAAACTTCAGCAGCACTGGAGATATCACTGCTTATAAGTGATACTACAGCAGCTCTTTTTTAATTTATATAATTAAATTTAAATCATGATGTAACATCATAGCAGACAGCAGACATAACCTTCAAACAGATCCTGGGGCCTCATTTAAATGTCACGTACACACAAATTAATTTAATATGAAACATTTTCTATAGCGCTCACTGTTTTTGGATTAAAAGTTTTCTCCCTTAATGCTTATTACTAATTTGACTGCCTCCTTTCAGAGCTCTACAACAAACATGTACTAGAAAACTGTGTACTTTGAGACACAAATAATTGCATTTGAAAGAGGACTATTCTCCTTAAAGACAAATGAATAATTGGGCTTGGTGGATTTTCTTGGACTCAGGCTGCACAGTTCACTGCCCATCTGTTACTGTCACTGTGCTGCTATCTGTTCCCACGGCCAATAACCAAATGATTTTCGACTGACTGTTTCAGTCAATCTGTGGAGTAAAGCTGAGTGTCCTGCTGTGTATCAGCTTCAGAAGGAGAGGGACTGAACTGTCCTTTTCCTTGATAAATGCATAAATCCTTTTGGTACACTATATATTCACAAAGTAAGGCTTCATATTTGAGATTATAGTTCAATATGAGATTAAAAGACTTGAGTGAACTTGAACGTTCTTCTTTTTATTCTAGAGGATCAGTCGCCTCCATCTGAGTTGCATAAAATCAGTTTAAGCCTATCTAAGCCTTAGACTTGGGCCAGTTGCATAAAGATAGACCTTAGACTTAAATCTGACTCTAAATCAGAGTTACGCATTGGTGACAATGTAGCTTGGCAGTCGTTGACGTTTCATGTCATGTTCTAAAATGTCTCCAGACTGACACGGAAACTTCAGTTGGGAACAACCGTTGGGAACGGGAATCGTGAAACACGAATAGCCTACTTCTACTCTGATTGGTTCGTGCTTCACCGCATCATCAGAGCGTGGAATAAAGTTGAAGCTAGCTGAGCTCCAGTTTGTAGCTGTGCTCGCCCAGCACGCGTTTGAAGCTTCGTGTCGCCGGCTTCCATTGAAAACAAATGATTTGCTGTTGCTTTGTAGCCCATAGTCTGAATGTACCATTAGGCCGACTCGTTGCCATAGCAACAAATTTCTTAAGACTAGATTCTTAGATTCTCAGGTCTGTCACATAAATATTAAGACTGACTTAATTTGAGGTAGACAAGTCAGCCACCTTCTCTTGGCTAGGCTTGAGTTACAAACTTTTCTATGGCAGCTGCTACAAGACAACCCAGTCTCAGAAGCTTTGGTGAAATGGTGCAAATCATGTACCTGCAACATTCAGGAATCAAATCCCGCCCAGGACCCTTGTCACATGTCATCCCCCTCTCTCTATCCCAATCCTTCCTGCTTCTCTCTATTATTGACTATCAAATAAAGGCTGTAAATGCCCCCCAAGAATCTTTCATGAAATGAGCACGAACGCTGAAACACAGATCCCATGTTGTCACTTCCCCCACCACAAATTATGGGACAATGAATTGGACGCTTCATGTTCACATGCTTGTCACATGAAAAGGTTCGCAAACTATGAAGTTTAGGCAAGTAAAAGGACTTTGGTTAAGGTTAGGGGAAGATTTTGATCGTGGTTCGCTGAAAATGAAAATGTCATAAGAATTGTTTGCGTGAGTTGTGAATTGAACCCGGGCGGTCTCAGTTGAAGGTAACTGTATCCGCCCATGACCAACCTGACCTCCACCTTCACTCTCCACGTCAGACTAAACTGCTGCCTTTTTCTAGTCGTGTCTCCTCCTTTCATGGTGGGGAAACATATTTCTCACGTTATTTTAATTTCACAGCAGTGCGCACAATCCACGCAATTTCATGAGACCCGACTGTAGAAAGGGACCTTAGGTGATAACACTCAGCCAATTTAAACCTTTCTCCTAGGTAATAACATTAAATAAGTCAGTAATAACAGGGGGGGAAAGAAGAGTAATGGACTCCCAGCTGAGGTTATTTTACATGTTTGGCTAAAACTCTTATCCAAAGCAATTTACAGTGAGTGCAACAGTGGAATAAGCTTCAATTTATGCATAATCTATATTTCATGCAGCTGAGTAAGAAGTGCAAGGGTCAGAGCAATAGAGTGATAGAAGTAGCATGTAAGAGAGAAATGCTGAGGAAAGAGCGAGGTGGAGAGAGCTGGAGAGAGGTGGAAGGGAGTTATTTGTAAAGATGAAAGTAGAGTGAATATACTGCATGAAAGAGAGAATGTGATTACTTGGGGAGAGAGTGACATGAGATACTTTGAAGGGTCCTTTGAATTCAAAACACTAATCGATTTTATCTTTGATCCAAACAGCGAAAGGAGGATGAGAGTGCAATCAGCGATCAGTGTTTATCCATAAAATATGACATAAAATACTGACAGCGGGTTGCACTCACTCATGTTCCTTACACCTTATGCTTTGTGCTTCTTTGGCCACAACACACACAAAAGAAGATGATGAAACCACATTCTTACTAAACATTACCTTTCCACCAATCATAAAACCTGGAAAACTTAAGTTTATTTTCATTGATTCCTTTTAGACATTTATTGTCAGACAGCGTGGTGTCTGTGCTGTAAAGGAGGCGGGAGCAACAAACTGGAAAACAGGGGTTGTGAGTAAGATTGGCATTTAAATTGCAGGGTTACAGCTCTTTTATAAATGCTCTTCAGACCTGAATAATTATGATCAGTCACAGCAATAGAATATTTATTACAGCCTGAGCTGGCAGCGTGCCTGGATAATTGAACGAGGCCCTTTCTGGTTGAGCTGCAGATGTGCTGCATAGGGACAGGCGTTCGGTCGGATCTGAATGGAGACTCAACAAGCTCGCCCACCTAGAAAAACCATCCAGGTGCTCAAGGGCGTAGGTATGTTTGGAAAGTGGCAGGGACAAATCAGTAGAAGGCTGTCCCTCAAAAATGTTATTAGTCTTTAAACACATTTACGGCAATTCTATACAACTTTCTCTGCCTATTTAGCACTCTTGAACACAATAAAAGTTGGATAATTGCCAGTCCAAACACATATACTCATTTGAATAATTTATTTCAGTTAAGTAATCCTCCAATCACTACAACGATATACAAGCCCTCAAACACTGAAACACTAACAAGCCTCCAGTCTCTAACACTGGCACCAATCTCTATGTGTATGGCTCAAGTACATGCCTGGCCCTGTCACTGACAGACACAAACGTTTTACATTTGGCCCTGAGATCCAGTTTGTCCACCATGTCCTGATGGACATGGCAGATTACAGCAAGGTTTAGACGCCCTCGGGACACAATCGATCTGAGCCATGTGTTTGAACTTCTTAGTGCGTGAAGCTCCTTGCTGCCTCTGTCAGTGATACGGGTATTGCTAACAGCAGCCTAACCAAGGCCTCAACGTGTTCAAATGACCTCCTAACCTCCACTGGCATACATCTGAGAACAACAGCTGCTTCCACACTGGATTTGATTCTGGTTTTTGAGAGGAAAATTTGGAGTTGCACCCTCAAACTGTCTTTGTCCAACTCAGGGTCTGGCTCCACAACCTCATTGCCAGTAAGAAGAACTGTCTCAAGTTTGTGTTGAGTGTCTAAGTCCACCTGACTGAAATGCTCTTTAAACTGTAAATCCACAGTGTCTAGCATTGCATAAAACTCAGCTCTGTCATTTTTTGGTGAATGATGCTCCGCTCCTCCTGTGTATCGTTGTGGTGGCTTTCTTTGATGTGGCATTTGGATATGCTCGATGCCAAATGCTGAGCAATGGTCAGTTCCATTGCCTCAGCATTTTCAAATAACTTGTGGAAGCTTTCCTCATTTCTCTTGGATTGGAGAGATGATCTGAAATATTCAACAGCTTCTTGCATTCCTGCCACGGTTAGTGTCTGTTTCTGAGGTCATTTATTCAGACACTCCAGCTCCCCTGTTACTTCACATGCTAATGTCCATGGACAGTCTTCCCCTGTTGAGCCTGTCTTGCAGACCACTTGCCCTTGTACCAAGATCAGCTCTATTCAAAGTTGCTGGTTCTTCTAAAGTTCTCAAGACATTTTATACTGTCTACCGCACTGATAGCTCTATCACAAACTGTCCATGTGGTTGGACACAGTGGCTTCAGGGCTGTGTGAGGTTCTGGTCCTGCATTTGTCTGAAACATTCCTAAAAACCTTCTGGACCGGTTGCTTAGATTCCCCAGCTCAACTTGTAAAGCACAGTTGTTGTTACCATGACGACGTGAAAAGGGCCTATTGTCAGAGAGATTGCAGCATCAATAAAATCTCAAACAGTTCTGCAGTACAGCATTATAACTGATGGCACTTGTCTCTGGGGGAAAAAACGGATTCTATGAATGCTACTTCTTCCTATTGAAGACTTAGCTGATGAAGACTGTGATATACAGTCCATTTGACTACTGTGGACAAAATGTACTAAGTGGGTTTGGACAAAAGCGTCTGCAAAATGAAATGAAATGTAATGTAATGACATCATCTTTGAGTCAAATGCAATACAGCATACCTTACACACACACAACACACACCAATATTGCTGCACATCTATATCAACTAAACTGCCATATGCATTAAGATAAATAGGCTACTGAATATCACCTCTTCTACATGGCAGTGGTACACACACCCACACACACACACACCCACACACACACACACACTGTTGCTGCAGTGATAAAGTGAAGTCAACCGGATTTGCTATAAAGGTTACTCAACACAAGGTATCCTCCCACCAGCCGAGGCAGTTAGACACAGATGAACACACATATCACACTGGACATCCGATCACAAACCGAAACAGGAAAAAATCACTTTCTAGGGAGAGAGACCGGGCCGCTGTGTTCCCTTTGGAGTTTGATTTTGTCTTATGCGATAATGGGGGTTGATTATAATTTGTAGCAACCCCTCCAAATTCAGACTTTCATTACTGTCAGGGGAGAACAGATCGTTTCTGAGCCCCGCAGGATATTAAAGACATGAAAAGCGCTCGGGTCTTTCTTCAGTGTGTGTGCAGGTATTTGTTTGGCAAAAGCAGCCGTTTGTGAGTTCCGCTCTTTCGCTCGGGATGAAAACGGCTCCGGAGAAGATGAAATTGGGAAACAAGAGGCCCAGCAGAGCGGGGTCATTCAGATTACCGCGGCATTTCATCCTATCTGGAAGAACCTGCACAATCTTTGATCCACTCCAAAATCATTTCATGCATAAATTTTGTTCCCACAGGAGGAAGTGTGTTTGTCAAAGCAGTCAACCTTCAGTCAACCTTTAGAAACACACAGCAGAATTTTTAACATTGAGATTGGACTAAATAATTAAAATGAAAACATTACTGAAAAGATTAAATGAAAAATACATTTTCGACATGAGATTTTTAAGGGGAAAGAAGTGTGCAGGAGATTGGCATGAAGGTCTATATTATCATTTTTGACATGTGGGTCCTCTGTTGACATGAATAAGCTCTTTAAACCAGCAGAAACAGAAACATTTCACTGAATAATTGACTGAATAACTGAACATTTATTTTCCGAGGGCTGCCGAGAGTCATTCATGAGAGATGCTTAGAGAGATGTGGCTTATTGGCTCATATATTAAGGGATTCCATCAGTCTTTTCATTAAGAAAGATTAGCTTTCATTATCAATAACGATAATAACAGAGGAGTGCTTGGCACATACAGTATTACTACATATTGCTGCAAAACAACTATTATATTTGAGTGGGAATTCCTATGTCCAGATAAGACCGATGTGTTTGGCCTCTGAAAAGCCATTCGCATCCGAGTTGATTTTTGTGTTTGCCAACTAGAAATAGAGCGGCATATTGAGCTGTGGCATCCGTAGGTGATCCGAATCATTTGGCTAATTGATTCATCTGAGCTTGATCACTTCTATCTCATTACTCTTTATATATCTGAAGAGCATCTGATTTTCCAGCTGGGGGTGGGCATGATCTAATTAATGGAAGAGACCTGTGAGTAATTATGAATGGCTGGAAATGACCTCCTGTCTAACTGAAGACAGACACCGTGTCTGTCTGACCAACAAATTATAGGGAGGCTTGGCTAATCCATTATCTTTGTCGGACAGATAACAGGCAGTAGTTCCCTCCATGTGCAAAAACTATAATTGAATGGATCAATATTTTGTTGTGTGAAAATAACATCATTCAAGCAAGTAACAGGGTGTCTTAAAGTCACATACATGAAGGTTGTGCTACTGTATGGAAGTGTCAATGGATACAAATTAGGTATTTATGGATATAATAGGCTGTAGAAACTAATGGGCACAATCCCACAATTTGGCCGTGTTTAAATTTCAGGTGTTGCAGCTGAGGATGGTTTAGAAATAACATTAAATTAGATTCGATTGCTAGAGTTGATAACTTTAAAAGATCAGGAACAGGAACGTGACAAGTGCAAGAAATGGATGAATAAAGAGGAACTTGTTATAATACACTGCAAATTTATTCCTGGGCTTTTGATCATTGGGCTAACATTAAAGAATAAATAAAACGCACCAACCAAATAAATATGTATAGAGTCCCACTGACCATGATGCATGCAAATGTAAATAAAGAGAAAGTAATATATTGTTGGGGGGGAAAAATACATAAATTAAGCTCCAATAAATAACATTTTATGATTACCAGTGGACCTTCAAGTTCAAGACTATATTACCTAATGAGAAAATTCACTCCCCGCAAAGCATGTAGCAAAATGCTTAACCAAACTAGAAACAGAAATACAAAATACATGTTACACATTATACAAAACAGAGAGTGCAGTCGATTGAGTTATTATCCATGTTTGACACATGTAGCCTCACTGTAGCTGCTGCTGTTCCTCAGACAAAACAAAACCTTCAGCATTAGACACCAGGATAAAGAAGTCATTTTGAAAGAAAGTATTTACTCAATCTTCTATCCTATTGTATAAAAAAACCCAAAAATAACACAGTTTGGTAAATCTAACAAAAACGTGCTGCTGCCTCATCAAGCTATCTGCTCCAGGGGAAAAAGCAGTATTGTAATATCTACACTCTGAAGACCTTTTCAGATTTCAGAGAGAAAAAGTTTGACTTTCTTATTTTCATTTACTTTTTATTGTGATTTATTACATGTTGTTGTATTCTGACACTTTTTTCATGAAAATCCTCATTGTCATGCCAGACACAAGTCCTCCAGCAAATCAAGCTGCTGAAACCATCAAATGTGAAGGCCAGGTGGAAAGAAAGTGAATCTCCTCAGGGTCGCTTCAGGAGGCGTCTCAGGCGGATTCTTTCACTGTGACCAGACTGAGCAATCCAACAAACTTCCCCGCTGGAAATAAAAATGATATAAAAATGTCTCCCAGCTGACCTCTTCCCTGCATACCAAGAAACTCTGTGTGGTTGGAAACACGGAGATTTTACATTTTAAAATGTCATATTAACTTTTGATAAGTGCAATATAAAGTTATTATTATTACCTCCGCCAAGGAGGCAATGTTTTTCGCCTGTGTCTGTGTGTTTGTCCGTCCGTCCGTCCAGTTGGGCACAGATTTGCACAAAACTTGCTATGAAGGTTGGTTTAAGGGCCAAGGAAGAACTGATGAATGTTTCATGACGATTGGCTAAAAGGGAGCGTGGTGGTGGGCGTGGCATTTCACCAAAAGGTGAATCACTGCCTTGCCTTGTTGACACCCCGCAAGGCAGTGAAGGGTGCCATGTGTACACTGTCAAATGAATTGTTCCTTGAAAATGTGCTCAGACACACAGACGCAGGTGAAAACATTACCTCCTTGGCGGAGGTAATTACAGTAAATAAATGAGATGGTGGTCGAGACGATCGGTTACCCTCTGTCTCATAGCAGTGGTATTGTTAATGCTCGTTTCTCAACATTAAGACCACATTTCCCATAAACCTCTTTGCTCCCTGTGGTATAGTGGACACTGCTTCTTGCTCCATTTGCACTGAAAGAACAGCGCACTCTTTTGTTTTGTGCCGTAAAGCACAAAGGGTGAAGTCCAAACTGGTGCCATCTCATTTTGAAACACTTCTCTGAAAAACTCTTCAGATGTTGTTCTCTTCTACTTATCAATACATCTGTTCTGTTCGGGATATTTATTCCTGGATCAGACACCTTAACTATAATAATAGCTATAAGATCTAACTATATATATATATATATATTATATCTTATAGCTATTATTATAGTATATATATATATATATATATGATAATATGATTTACAAGGATTTCAGTCACAGAAGTACTGTTGTGTGTAGAAACAGAAAAATAAGACAAATGTTTATGTGTCACGAAGCCACCTAAGTGACATCTGCCAGTCTCCGCCTGCCTGCCATCTGTGTTTGTTTGTCTTGGTCTGTCTGTCTGTCCTGTCTGCCTGTCTGTTCTGTGTTCCTGTCTCCGCCCCCTGCACTCTGTCAGCTCCGCCCAGTCTGCTCGCCTGCCAGTATTCACACCTGTTCCGCCTCAGCAATCAGCTCACCTGGTCTTCATCTTCTCATCACCCTGCCAGCATATATAACCTGCCCTGATGTCCAGTCTCCGCCGGATCGTCTCCCTTGTTTCCACACGGGTTGTGGTTGCGACTCTAGCCTAACGCCTGTTGACCTTGTGTCATTCTGCCTGCCTGTTTTCTGCTTGTTTTGCCTGCCTGTTTACCTGTGTCTCTGCTCGACAGTTCGACCAGCCAGTTTGCCTGCCACCCCAAACCTACAAGTCTGCCAGCAGCTCACCAACTCCGGACCTTCTCAGCAGTCCTCCACCCCGACCTGGACCCCCTCCCGTCACTCCTGCTTTTCCCCTTTGTCATGTAATAAACCCTTGTTATTCCTCACCAGTCTGTCTGCATTTGGGTTCTTTCTGCATAAACCGTGACATTATGACCATAAAGGTGGTGATAGACTAGACAATATTTTGGGCAACACTCCCAGTAAGAGGCAAAAAAGTGAGAAACTGGGTCAAAAAAGCTATTCTAATGTTTCCTAGCAACAAAATGCTCTGTGCGATTAAAGTTGCCCAAAAAGTTGCCCTTAGTACCCTGTCTTGATGTTGAGACAAACACTGACCTCTACTGTAGGAGCTGTGGTAAATAACAAGAACAGAAAGGTAACCGTTAACTGTCAGCACGGTATGTGGATTTGATCACCATGTGCATCATCATAGTTTTATCTGTGTACTTCTCTAGCTCTCAGCACAAATATCCATCAGGATGTGAAGTGTTGATCCTGGGATGGAGAGAGATCCAGAGAGCTGATGCATATTCATGTTTTGAGCGCTGTATTTTAATTACATCCACTCATTTTCAAAAACTTCTCAGGCTTTTTTTTTTTTTTTTCCAAAACTGCAAACTTCCAAATGAGTTTAAAACCCCGTGGGAACCATGCTCATTCGGTCATCACAAAAGATGAGAATGTAGAGATGAAAATGCAAGTAAAAACCATTCTTACATAACTTCCACTGAGCTATATGCTCAGTTAACTTAGACAACTGCAGAATACCAGACTAAGACGATAGCAGTGTAAAAATGTAAAAATGAACTCCTAATTTGTATCCAGCAACTGATGGAAATGTTGGTGATGACTGTGCTGAGCAAATTTAAAGCAGTCAAACACATTTCAAATTTAAAACAAACCTTCTGAACAAATATACTGTATACAAAGATAAAATTGTTTATTCTAAACAGAATTTTAATTACAGCCACAAGTACTGTATGTACCTCAAATAACAAGGGTTGTTTGTCTGGTGGAGTCGCCTACACACTTTCCAGCATGAACAATTAGACCTCTGGATGATGGACAACAGACAGTAAGCAGATTCCGTCACCTTTAGTCCGCGTCACGTCTTTGTTCTGACAGAAAGCTCTGTCATCCGCCCTCCTCGTCCTCAGTAGTAGTAGCATCCGAAAACAGCCACCACACAGAACAAGCTGTCCTACAAACAGAAAACACAGTTCATGGAATAAACTGTCATCATCTGAGAGGTGTGTTATAAATCTGGGACAAGGGCACTTACATTCATGAAAACATCTTCAGCGTAGTTGTCTGTGTCTGCATCCCAGAGACACCTGGAAGACATCCTGATGAAACACAGGAGGAGACAGAAGGTCGTAGGTCACAGATTGTCACTTTTGAAGGACAAAATTCACAAATAAAGCTGAACCTCTGAACTGCCGATATATGTCAGGCATAATTCTTTATAAGGGCGGCGTCGATAGCGTAAAGGTTTGTGAAAGAGGGTCCCCCCAACATCTGGGCATGTACTCTGCCCTTCAAAAGTTTGGGGACACCTAACTTTTGAAGATTTTGTAAATAAATTTGCATGTTTTTTGTCGGCTTGCAATAACTTAATCAAGACTAAAAAAATCATACATGCAAATATTTGTGACGATACCACTAACAGAATTAAAGTATACGTTCATCAGGAAAAACACTCTTCATACCAAAGAAGACACTTTGATGAACATGAAGCCAAAACGATCCTGGGCTTTTTGAGAGGTAAAGCATAGAAGCAACATTGAAATGATGTCTAGTGCTCAGGGGGAATGATGAAAAGCGTCATGAGCACTGTGCATTAAAAAAAGATGATTGTGGTTGCTCTTCATTCTTGGGAGTTGCTGTCTTCTTAATGCATATCTGACTAGTTTTTGGCAGACACCCCCGTCCCACCACAAAAAGGTGTTATTGCTGTGTTGGCTCGCAACTTTTTTGAACACACTTGTATCCCACCCTCTTTCAAAAGGCATGTTAAATAGAAAGAAAAACTTTAGACAAAGTAGTTTAGCAAATTGAAACAGTCACTTGTAGTTCACAATACCATGTGATCACTCACTTGACTCCTTCTCCACGTTGCTCTCCAATGACGACTTGCACCACCAGCTTATACCTGTCCAACCCTGCACCTGTGTATGAAGAGAGGAGAGGTGACAGTGTGATAACTGTGTGTAGAGAGAGAAGAGACAGAGAGAGACAGAGAGATGGTGAGTCATCTCTCACCCTTCACTTTGTCCTTCACGCTGTCTGCCAGGGAGTGGGTCAGGCCGGGGACTTGCTCCGGGTCGTACTGCAGCCCGGACAGTCGCTCCCTCAGGATTTCACGAATACACTCCTTCACAACGGCTTGCTTAAACCTGGGAGAAGTAACGGTGTGCAGCAAGCCAGAATGTTAACCTCTGGGTCCCACGACCATAGTGGCTGCTTCATCCTCAAACTCACCAGTCAGTTTAAGTATTTCCCAGTCATACCTGTCCAAACTGACCAGTAAAGCAGACACACTTACCAGCTAAAGACAGCACCACCGTAAGGCTGGTAACTAAAAGGTGGTTAGCACCACCTTGGTTAGCAACCTAAACTTTACGACTGCAAATTAACGGATGTCTTCATGGTTGTGCAGTTACAACTGTTTATATACCATATACCCGCCAGGCTCGCAGACTGCCTGCACTGTGGCGGCTGGTGAGCTAACACTAACGTTAGCTAACTTACGTTACCTTGGTCTCTATCATCAGACTTGGTGTTAGCTTAAATCGCTGGCTGAACGCAAACTTCTCTCGCTAGCGCTAACACTTGGACAAACTCACTTCTGCTGGTGATTAGGTCGTATCAGATATGTATCTGACCCTTCCATAGCTTGCCACAAAATTAAAAAAGCAATCCAGAGGAGATCAACTAAAAAACTGCACAGCTAACTAGTTAGCTAGCTCAGCTTTGGCTTCAGGGTTGTATCTGTTACCATAGCGACGTCGTTCCCTTGCTTCCTGTTTCAAAATAAGAGTACCCCTAGCTCTTCTTTTTTTTGGAGTTTTTGGCAGGCTGGACGCAGCGATGGCGCACTCCTGCCCTCTGCAGATTTTAGGCCGTATTCTGGTCTGCACCTGTGGGTAGAAGCCAGTTATTGAGAAATACATTATTCTGCAATCGCTCATTCCAATAACTAGAGACCATCATGCGATGGGATCACACCAGCTGCGCCCGCGACTTACAACGAATGTGGGCCTAAAGTGGAGCATAAAGTGTGTGAGGGGGGCACCAAATGGCCCCTTCCCTGATTTCTACCCCCCTACTTTGGGCCCCCTTGCTCAGACCACACCCATTTTGGAACTCGGCTTTCATTGTGATCTCAACTACACACATGTAAAGTTTTGTGACTGCATCTTGCACGGTTGTGATGCTATCACCTTGATAAAATCTGCCCACAGACAGACAGACAGACAGACAGAGACAGACAGACAGACAGACAGACAGACATATAAACACCTAGTACTCAAAACCACTTCTGTGGTAGTTCCCGCTACAACAGGTGTCTCCAGGACCACATTTTGCCATGATGACACACACACAGACTCACAAGGTGAAAACAATACCAGCCACACGCTGTCCCGGCTGGTTAAAATGTTCAATGTGTATACAGTTAGACCAAATAGGAGACTTCTCTCAGAGTTTGAGGAAGAGTTCCTATTTCCCAACACTCTCATTTCCCATCTGCATGTTTCCCAAATATATACTGTAGTCAATTCCTCAAGCCATAGTGACCTATAGCCTCAACTTTCTTGTCATCTTAACCAAACCGTATCTTCTCCCAGAGTTATTCCTGTCCTTGTCACAGAAGGCTGAATGGAACTGTTTTGTTGTGGAATTTGTTTTGGAATTGGAAATGTTTTGTTCCACAAACACATCAGCAGCTCTTTGACAAGGTTTTGGCATTCTAGTCTTTCAAATGTCACGATTAACACCTCACTGCACACCATGCATCCAACTTTTTCCAATTCTGTCATGATTTCTGAACTTTCCTGCTTCCAAGGCCACTATGCTGCAGCCAAATGATTAGATACCATTCCACTGTCTCACTTGGCTTCACTTCCTCCAGCTACCAAAGCGCCCACAAAAGTGCCATGATTTCAGAGGTAAAGGCCAGTTTACACCAGAAATTCACAATGAAACTGCAGTGTTGAGAGTATCTTTATTCCTTAATATAATGTATTTACTGTTGGGGCGGGAGATAATATGGGGAGGGATCATTCAAATGTGTGAACCAATGGGATATTAAGATTATCAGTTAGGGCTAAAAACAGTTTTATTTGATGGGAGGGGTGGAGGGGTGGGACTGTTAAAGAATCTGTGATGATTTTATTTATAGGATTATTGGTCGCCTTCTGGTACATGATGAATAACCACTAAAGATTTTCAGTTTTCCAGCAAGTAAAAGTAATGAGATTTCGATATTAAAATACAAGAAAATAACTTTCTTTCTTTTTTTAGCATAAATTGTCAAACAGGTTTATGTTACTGGAAGAAGAGTGTCTCCCACTTGTGGTAGGATGATGTTGATGATTGCTTTAAATAGACGGAAGCCTAAATTGTCCAAGAAAAGAAATAGAGCCTCAAACTGCTGCTTCTGAATGAGTTTTTCCCCAAGCTGCTCCATCCAGAAAACACTTAGATGCAGGGCAGTAACCTAAAAATACCAGACAGGACAAACAATGCAAGGTAGCTGGACTTTCTTACAGTCTAACAATTCTGTTTAACATGTACATGAAGATGTATTAGAATAACCAAAGTTACTCATTTTCAATTCCAAATCAATTGCATTTGAGTCAAAAAGCCAGAGGCATAAACATGGTGTGCACAGGTTAACTGTTCACCAGGCATCAGTATTATTAAGGCTGCAGGGCAAGAAGAGATAAGTAAAGTAAGTAAATCTTTATTGATATAGCACCTTTCAAAACCGTAGATACAAAGTGCTGTACAAGAGAGAAAGCAGATAATAAAAGCTAAATAAAAGATTAAAATATACACAAATACTATAAGTATAGATGCACATTTACAAAGGTATGTACATATACATATAGGCCTATACATGCACACAAGAAGGGAGGGGAAAGTATTTACATGATGACCCAGGTTAATATGGAGGCTAATGATCAAAGATTCATTATGTTCAGTAGTGATCATCAATATCTAGCAGCCCTTAATGAACCCAGGTACGACTCACAAATGAATCTAATAACTCTGTGCTGTAACGTTAAACCTGCAAATGAGGACAAATGAGCCAGAAGTGCCTTGATGTATTTTTCTATTGATTCACTAGAAAGGGCTGCTGAGAACACGAGTCTACACACACAATCTTCTCAGATGTGATTAAAGGTTTCACAGCTTATTGTTTAATCTCAAGCACCATTTAACACCTGCAGCTCCTCCACTGGTGGCTGAATACGAGTCAGGTTAATGGGGGCACTCTGTTTTCATCTGTCAGGCAGACAGACCGGCTTGTTTCAAGAAACTGTCCCTTCAGAAAGTGAAGTTATAGAATCCTTTTTATTCTCTTTTCAGAAAACAAGGGTTTCAGACTGAATACAAGTATAAAAGACTTGTTATAATGGACATGTAGGCCTATATATTTAGCGTGTACAGTAGTAAGAAGTAGTTCTGCATACCAAGAGACTTTATCTAATCTATAGCAAGAAAAAGGCTACAAAGTACAGACATGAAGAGGTATTTTGGTCAATTTAACTGTAAATGGATCGTCTTCTACTGCAGGTTTATTTATCCAAAGTGCAAGATTATTTTAGCTTCAACGAAACTGCCGATAAGGTTTCACATTTACGGAAGACAGATAAGAAGGTACAGTATGATGAGGAAGTCAAAGAGGTGATTGATGCCTAAAAAGAAAAAGGATGTTGATTTGATAATCAGATAGACAGACAGACAGACAGACAGACAGACAGACAGACAGACAGACAGACAGATAGATAGATAGATAGATAGTTATGACAATATGTATTGTTTAAAGGTTGTGTCAGCCTTGCTCCAGCAGGTGGCAGTGTTACACGGCCACAACTGGAAAGGCTTTAAGTTTCATTTCTCTTGCAAGAGCTTTTTATTTTTTCCAAATTTTTATGAAGGAAATTAAATCAACATTCCTCCTCAATTAATCCATTACTAACCAGCTTTCTTGTGTTTAAAGCCATTATTAGGGGCATAATACTGGCTCTTTCAAAGAAGACTGTGATGCTCACAAACAGGAATAATATTAATTACATATAAGCAGTGATGTGGTGGTAAATAAAAAACAAATAAATTAAAAAGATGGGTAAGCTATGGCTTTCAGCTGGTGAACACCAATATAAACAAAAACAATTATTTTCAGTTACGTGTTAATTAATGTTTCACTTCGCAATATTAAGCATAAAAAAGAATGTTGTTAAACAATAATGTTGTTTATGCTTAACATCTGACACTGATGAAACTGAAACTTAAGGAAACCAGGTCTCACCTTTAAGTTTCATTTTCTCCTAAACGTTCAGTTTACAGAGAAGAGGATGCTGTCAAACACCCCAGCTGGAGGCTGATGTGTCATTCTCACTAGCTGCTGCTGCACGGTTCTCATCAGCTGGAAGAGTTTTGCTCTTTGTTTTGCTCAGTCTGCAGCAATGACAACACAGGACTGGATGCGCATTTTTGAGGCAAAAGTAGGGAAGCTCAACCGCAGAGGCACCTGGCGTCTGCAGTTTGATGACTCTCTTTCCCCTGATAAACCAAACATAGGCTGGAAGATGTACAAGAGGAGTGCGTGTGCAAGGTAGTGTCAATCAATGCAAAAAGTTTTTATTATGTATTTACTCGTTTATAGATGCCATGCATATGGGTTTTTAGCCACGGATAATTTGTAACCCCTGTCCCTGGCCGGGCTTTTGGAGTTAAAACAGAAAGTACAGGAACATTAAGCTTAAAAATAGTACAGAAAGATTAACATACAATACAGATAAGGACAGGGCCTGAGATGTTAGTAGCATACAATACATTTAACAATACAGTATTAAAATTGTGTTTATACAATATATGGTAATTTATAGTGTAGCATTAGGTTTATTTGGAAGAGTTTCATGTTTGTGTGTGTGTG